>CAIGRL010021428.1:0-10146 GCA_903798325.1 Fraxinus xanthoxyloides
TTTCCTTTTTTTTTTTTTTTTAACGATGAACAGATGAAATTAAAGCGGCTTTTAGGAAGCATATAGATACATATGGAGGAATGGACATATGTATTAACTGTGCAGGAATGGGAAGTTCGATTCCTTTTGACAAGGACCGGACTGATGGCTGTAAATCTTGGAGACATACTGTTAATGTCAACCTCATTGCAGTCATTGATTGCACGCAGATTGCAGTATGTTTCTAAATCTGTTAATTCTCAGTTTGGTTGGAATTAGGGTCATCATACGTATTCATGAGGAAATAATTTATCGACGTTGACTGTAAATCGGGGAATCGTGGTTAATTCTTTAACACTGTAATTTTAATATGGTGCAGATTCAAACAATGCAAGAGGCTAGAAAACCTGGTGTAGTCATTAACATTGCCTCTGCTTCAGGACTCTACCCACTGTATACAGATCCTATTTATTCTGGTTCCAAAGGTTTGTTGTTCTTTGCTAGTCCATATGCTTGATTTCTATTGCCTTCCCCAAAATACATTTATGATTTAATCAACCTTTCCGTTCTTTCTATACTTTTCCATGCATATTTTAGTGTAATTCTTGGTCCAATGAATGACAAAAATTTCCGCAGGCGGAGTGATCCTATTCACCAGATCACTTGCCATTTACAAGCGCCAAGGGATCCGAATCAATGCACTTTGCCCTGAGGTGTGTTATGTTATAGCTTGTTTAGTTTGGCTTTTAAATTTCTTCAACAGAAGGAAACAATAACTATTTCCTACCTCCACCAAGAACATATTTTTGCTGCTGGCTTGTCTTAATTTCTTGTAATGGAAATTAGTCTTGTAAAATGAACTATATGTTTGCTCTGCACATCTCTAATCCAAGCATAATTTGTTGACTGCCAAGATCTGGTTCTTTTGTGAAAAAGGAAATGAATAAATCAACCAAATTCGACAAGCTACATGAATTGCTTCTTTTAGTGTTAAACTCCCAACTGTGAAATAATATCTATTATTTCACACTCGCATTAACTAGATAAGTAATGAGGTGGATGTTCCTTAATCTATTCGAAGTTTATGTTCTTTAACTCATTAGAAGTTTTATCTTCCTTAATTAGGTTAGGTTTTGTATTCTGCTTCTATTTGAACACTTCAATTAGGTTAGGTTTTGTATTCTGCTTCTATTTGAACACTTCAATGTGTTCATTGTTATGGTCGATTGTTTTTGAATATTATATTTTCAAGTCACTGAAGATTGTTCTTCAAATAGCCACCCAATCACTTATCCATGCATTAATAATGCTTTTTTAATTCCGTATTTATGCTTGTTAACACTTCCTCATGCATCAATAAGTAACACTGTAATTCACATTTTGACCAGATAAAAATTCAGCGTATATCTATCATCTCAAAAGTGAAGTGGGATTTCTATAGGATACACAATTTTCTCTTGATTTGTAATTGTTTGAGCTGTTGTAGCGATAGTCACTGCTGTGAATTTTCTTAAGAGTCAATTAAGTGGCTGTTAACCCTTTTCCACAGTTTGTTCAAACTGAGTTGGCTTTGAAGATGGATCCTAAATTTATTGAGCTGGCGGGTGGTTTCGTACCTATGGAAATGGTACTGAAAGGTAAACTTTTGCAATTTATTTTGCCAAAACAATTACATGTCACAGAACAGCCGAAGTAATAAATTTCCGAAAATCTAAAGGAAAGAGGAAGAGCAAAGGTCCCTTCTCGTTTACCTTCTAAATGAATTTAAGAACGGTATTTCACGGTATGCAACTTCATGAAATAGCTAAATGTAGTAGTAAACCTATAATGTGTGGGCATGATTAATTGCCACCACTTTAGGATCTAGACATTGTTTGAGTCACGATATGATAAACTACTGGGGTAAAATCACAACTTCTAGGTGTTACGTATTTTATCCAAAAATGAATTCTCATGTTTTCTCTAAACAACTACTTGTCTACATTATACAGTAGAAATTGGGGATAAATGTTTATGGTGAAATATTAACGTTGCAAAACTTGCACTTTGACAGATTTTCACTCTAAAATACTGTTAACATGGCTCAGGTAATAAAATTGAGAGGTTCTTCTTATGCAATACTTAGTGGATATACATTGTTCATGAGATATCTTATTTCCTGTTTTGGATGTTTGGGGTGAGGCTCAGTGGAAGCTAAGGCAACAAGATTGAACTGAACTGGGTGTACCAAGCCGACGCTATTTTGGAAAATTTTTAGTGTCATTTTAAGACTTCTATAGATGATGTTCAAGTAATTGGTATTCAGTTATAAGAAAATGTTCATTTGCAGAACTATCAATCCCCCATGTGGGATAAACTTTTTCCATTTCGAATTAGTTTGCATCAAGTAGAGTTGTATTATGCAGTCTTTGTATTGCAACCTGTGTTTCTAAATTTGTCGATATACCTTCCACCTTGTGCAGGTGCTTTTGAGCTGATTTGTGATGAAAATAAATCTGGATCTTGCTTATGGATATCCAACAGAAGGGGCTTGGAGTATTGGCCAACTCCTATAGAAAAAGCAAAATACAAGACTTCAAGGAGAGAATCTCCAGATACGGTCCCATTGAATATTCAGATCCCCCAAAATTTTGAGAAGATGTAAGTAACCATGTCTCCAGCATCTTGCATTGTACATTGGCTGGACCATGTGTATTTGTGAACACCGCAAACTACTATGCTGGCACAAGAAGGCATGTGTGCTCAGTTTATTACAGAATCTCTTATTTGATTTGATTTTTTTATATGTATTTCTCTGATCTTGTCCTTTAGAATTGTTCACACTCTGAGTCACAACTTTCGAAGTGCTACATGTGTGGTACGGGCTCCATTGAGACTGCCACTGAAACCAGATGATGTTCTCATGAAAATCATTTATGCCGGTGTCAATGCTAGCGATGTAAGTTTATTATTCTGATATCTAAATTTTGGTATTTTTTATATTTAAAAGAAATTAAGATATCTAATTTCAGTGTCCAATTTTTTTAAATAAGAAAAGCAGCCAATTTTCCTTGCCGTCTTATGGTAAATATATGCAAATTAAGCATTACATCTGGCATGTTTTGTTTGCTTGGTTGGTTGGACTTGTACAAGCATCATAGTTTCAAGTTTGATTAGATTGATGAGTAGAAGGGCACACTCAAAATACACACATATCTCATACAGTGATTAACCTCTATTTAACTAGACATGTGTAATAATGTGAAGCATTTCTTAACAGGTGAATTTTAGCTCAGGACGGTATTTCAGTGGGAACAACAAAGACATTGTATCCCACCTTCCATTTGATGCTGGCTTTGAGGTCAGGAAATAATCCTAAGTTATTTGTTAGTTAATAATGATAACTAATGACTAATTCAGAAGTAGATTAGTCTAGCATCAATTATGTTATTCTGTTTATGACTTCTGATAAGCACTGATTCTGAGTCGCAACCCGAAATTCTTCATGTGATGCCTATGTCAATGTTTTTTCAATTATATCCAATTATCTATTTCATTATTAAAATTTGGGGTGCTGAATGTCGTTTCTTCTATGTCGTGTAATCACTTTTGTTTCTCAAAACAAATATTTTCTTTCTATTTTGGACTGCTTCTAAATTATATTACTTTTCGAACTTAGAATCTTTTGGGATTTTCTAAGGTAACAATACTTCATTAGGACACACACTTGCATGCAAGAAAAAGAAGTAACTTGAGACCCCGTTTTAGTTCCCACATCTTTATAAACATCATGATACTTGAAATAAATAATCAAGCAATGCCTGGAGATATTTCCTTTATTTTTCCCCTTGCAAGAGTGTGTGCGCTTGCATACGCATGCATGCGTTCATCTACCCCCAAGCATTAACACACACTTCTCTTCCTCACTTTTCCCCTCATTTATAAAGGATACAACGAGCTATGAGTTAACTATTACCTAATCCAGTGATTTCTGACTTTATTGACACTAAGAGCAATGGTGATATTCAAATTCAATTATTTACCATTCCAGTTATTTCCAATTGAATGTCACAGTGTTATTTGAGTCATGGCATAATTCCTATGTTTCAAGCTATAGAATGTCTTAATCTGATTTGATCATATATTGAACATTGGTGATGGCAATATTTATTCGGAAATTGTGAAAATAGGCCAGTTACACTTAAACTAATACATACATAGTCAAAGTGATGCAATCTGTTCAAATCTTCAGGATGTTTAACAAAATGGTAGTTTTTTCCATTATACTTCTATTCTTATATTAGATTTAGATGCCTTCAAAATAATTTCTTTTACTTCTCTTTTCTGTTTGTCAATTCGGGTTTTAACCCAGTGCACTGTATCTGTCTATTGGTAATATATTAGTCTGGAAAATATTCTCATTGGCAAAAATAAAATTGTCCATGGTAAAAAATCTGCCCATCATTTAATGCTTGTTTCTATTTTCAATAAAATTAGAAATCTTAATGCCATTTTTTTGTGTTTATGGAGTCAGGAACGTTTAAATTATCCAAGCTCAGATGATTGTTTCGTGGGGATTCACATTTGTAATTTTCTTATACACAGGCAGTGGGAATAATAACTGCTATAGGTGATTCCGTGAAACATTTAAAAGTTGGCACTCCTGCTGCAATTATGACATTTGGAAGCTATGCCGAATTCACATTGGTAAAACATTTCCAATTGTTAGATTTCTGGATATGACAGTACCTTTATTCTGTCTTTTTTAACCTTTATCTGAAGGTAATAATACGAATAGGCCTCACCTTGTTTTGGGTAGCCTCAAAACATATCCTTCCCGTGGCAAGACCAGATCCAGAAGTTGTTGCCATGCTCACATCTGGACTAACAGCATCCATAGCTCTAGAAAAGGTATTATTTCCCCTCATCTTTGAGATTTTCTTTTCTGATTCTCGTTATTATTTTATTTCATCCACAATTTCACTCCCTACTTTGTCAATGGACTACATTCTGATCATAAATATTCCGCCTTTATAGCTAGTGGAAGAGAATTTGTTTGTGTTTGTGGGCTGCATTTTTGAACATATTTTGATCATAGAATTACATTGCTAATTGTCATTTTTCCTTTGTTCGTTTTGCAGGCAGCACAAATGGAATCTGGAAAAGTAGTTCTTGTCACCGCAGCAGCAGGAGGGACAGGGCAGTTTGCCGTCCAGGTACACTTTTTTTATCATACAAGAATGTTTTCCAAAAGAGTTTCTAATTGTTTTCGATTGGAAGCATTTCAAAGTCAGCTTGCAATAAAGCATATCCTAAACCTTATATCAAGGACCTTCCTTTTCAAATTCCTCAAATTATATCTTTGATTGGGTGTTTTAGGAGATCAGTATATTTCTTCCTGTTATATTTTATAGGTTTTTACTGTGATGTAATGTGTCTTAATGCAGCTGGCAAAGCTAGCTGGAAATAAGGTTGTTGCAACTTGTGGAGGCAAAGACAAGGCCAAGCTTTTAAAGGATTTAGGGGTTGATCGAGTCATTGACTACAAAACAGAAAATATCAAAACCGTAATTCTCTTGAAAAATTATTTATTTTTTGGCTTTCACTAATCAGAGGTGAAATATTTGCTTCATCTTGCCATTTGAGTGTGCCATGCATAAGGTCTTGATCTTATAATTTATTTCCATTTTTCTCAGGTTCTAAAGGCCGAGTTCCCTAAAGGTGTTGATATAATCTATGAATCCGTTGGTGGGGAAATGTTTGATCTGTGCTTGAATGCTTTGGCTACATATGGACAACTTCTTGTGATTGGAATGGTTTCCCAGGTTCCAAGTTTACTCCAAGCCCATTGACTATGTTCTGTTCATTTTCAGCACCAACTTGATCCACCTTTGATAAAAATATAGCTAGCATTTCTCTTTCCCAATTTTAACTTTCAATCTCTGTTTCTATCTCTTTACTTATTATAAATAGCTTATCGGTTTTAGTATCAAGAAGAACATGGGTGGGAACCACGAAATTATACGGGACTGTGTGAGAAGCTTCTAGCAAGGAGCCAGACTGTGGTATGCTACATCTTAATAAGTTCAACGCATTGATTCCTTAGTATTTGAATTTGTTTCAGGACAAGAATACCCTTCTCAGGATTAAATTAGAAAATATGATATTCAATATACATTCTATTTCAGGCTGGTTTTTTCTTAGTACAATATGTTCATCTGTGGCAACAGCATCTAGATAAGCTAGTCCATCTTTATAACTCGGGGAAGCTCAAGGTAAATCTGCTTTTATCGTCTTTCTTTTTTTCTTTTTTTCACTCAGATTGCTTTGGATTTTGAGGGCATCGAGAAGTTACAATGGCTATTCTGAACGTTGAGCTGCCATTATCTATCGAAGAAAATTTTCAGTTTATGCATGTTAGTTTAGGGTACTCAGTTGGTCTCTGTGTAACAGGTTGCTATAGACCCCAAACCATTTTTAGGTGTTCATTCTGTTCCTAATGCCGTCAACTATCTTCACTCTGGCAAAAGTGTTGGCAAGGTAAAAACCTGTTGGATTGTTTCTTTTATGATTCCTTTTGGATGCTTTAATGTTTAGATCGAAACACTTTGCAGGTTGTTGTCTGCATTGACCCAACATTTTGTCAAAACATGGCAAAATTGTGAGGTCATAATGTTTAAGCACGGCGAAAAACTTGAGTGGTACGTGAAGGTGACTTATTTTTAGTTCATAATACTCTTATGTGTCGTTTGAAACAATAGTAATTTCAATAATAACTTGGCAAACTTTGGTGCATGCACATGGAGGGAAATGATACATTTTGCTACATAATTGAAAGTTTGGGATGGATTATACCAAAAAAAAAAAAGTTGAGGGTAGATTTGTTACGTTTCGCAAATACTTTCATATGGTTAACTTCTACGCTGATCATCAAAAGTGTGTAGGACATGCCGCAGCTCAACAAAAACAAGTCTCCATGGATGATTTAGTTGAAAACTTTCACCATGGAGCAGCCGCAAACTCCTTAAACATTATGGCAAGCTTCTCGTCGTTCTTTTTCAGGGCCTCGATTTCATTCTCTAAATGTCTCATCAACCGTTTCGCCTGCAAAAGTTTTCCTTCAAGATCTCTTATATCTTCTTCTGCGAAAGCCCTTTCATTATTCTTAGATTCAATAATCGCCATGGATTGACGTGAAAGGTTTACTAGCTTAAGTAGCCTTGCACGTAGAAATCCAACCTCCATACCTAAATCCTCGAAAGCTTTTAAAGTTTTGTCCCAACTTTCCAAATGATGAAGACATTGGGTGATCTTGGCAGCTCTTATAGCATCAGCAATGTTAATAGTTTCAGAAATCATTCCGGCAACTAATTTACTGTTAAGGCCTTCGATAAGATGATCGTGAAGGAACATTTTTTGGCTGCAGCATAGCTCATAATATTTTGTCTGAAGATGCTGTGGTATCTCCGAGTCTAATATTAAGCCATTCACATGAATGTGGAAATCTTTGAAACTTTTCACATCTTTAAACTCAACAGAAGATTCTGATAATCTGACGCCATCCATAACTACGGAGCCAAATTCAAATTCATCACTTTCATTCCCAGATCGATCTGCTACAGGCTCACTGTTAGAAACTAATATCGCCGTTGTTTTCTCTTCATAAATGTCTATGGCAGAAGCCACCAAATCAATGAACCCTGCTGTTTCACTAATCATCGCTCTTTCTTCTACTTGATCATCTATTTTCACTAATATCATTTTCAGTGAAACAGTTCGCGTGTTATTTCTTGGAAAGTATTCTAGCAAAGAAACATTGAGAAGTAGATGAACATACTTGTATCAGTCGGGTCTACATGAAAATCTAAGTTTAGAAGACCAATAGCCCCATCAATTTCTGTTAATCTGCTTGCTCTCACAATGTATACCTTAAAGAAAACCAAAATGCAGTGTGTCAAATAGAAAACCCCCAAACAAAAAGTCATATTCATAAGAGATACCTTAAACTTGCAAAGATGGATCAATTGGAAAACCAAGACATCTCCCTCCAGCAATTTGTGAGCAAGGGAGAAGCCTCTCCACCCGCCACTCAATCCATTTTTTCCGATCAAGTACTTGGTACAATATTCTTCTCCATTTTCGCCCACCAAAATGACTGTTTCATCATGCTTCGGCAAATGTGCATCACAAAATGGCTTCGGCAAACCCTGGAATTTAGTAGAACTGTGAACAATTTTATATAAAAACCAGTACTGTTAGGATTTTGCAGCGCCAGGCTAAATTTGAACTAACCAACCAAAATCCTCCAGTAACATGTGATTTGAGCATATGCTTAACAAAACTCGGGAAGTTTGCTGGCAGATTTGCCCGAACTTCTTGTGCTCGCTCCTGCGCAGAGGCCTCGACTTTACAACTATTCCCATCATTGGTTGTGTTCACCTTTGCCTCATAACTACAAAATTATTAAATAACCATACGAAATTACAAAGAATAAAAATGACAACAATATCACTTGGGAATCTAAAGAAACTGCCTTTATTGTCATTCACAAAGAGACAAACTATCCACTTACCATATCATATCCCTGTTTGTATTTCCCATTTTCACCTGTTCAAAATAAGTATTTAGTTCTCGACTACGAATTTATTGGAGTAAGGTTTAGTTTGCTTATCATAATCACATTATGGAATTAATCTAATTAGGGTGCAAGAAGACGATCAGACGACAATATGCATGACCAAAATCATCTAGCTTCCCAGAATAAATTAGACCTGTCAAAGAAAAGAGAACACTAGCAATAATACCGTTAAAATTACACTCCCTTGACCTCGTACACGCTAGCTGTGTACAAAATGTTTAAGCATCTAACCAGAAATAAATTCGTAAAAAGTGGTTCGTCTACAGCTTATAAATCATTACGGTTTTCTTAACTAACCAATAAAGAAAAGAACTTCGCGTACACGACATCACAACAAACACTTAGCTCCAAGTTCAGTACATATTTTTCTAAAATTCATTTTTCGTCAAACTCATTTTTAACCACTCATTCTCCTCATAATATAATTTTACTCAAGAACCCATAACTTCTCCCAACTTATTAATTTCGCATTCTCCAAGAATATCACTTTTCAAAAAAAAAAAAAATGTTCTAAAAAATCTACATCGAACATGCCCTTACAACACAATAAGACAAAATCAACACTTGATTATTATTATTTGAAGTTAGACGGATTCCTAGTAATCATTATTCATATAGCCAAACATCAAGAAATGAAATAGTTACACAATAAAAAATAATAAAAATTCTCACGTTCTTCTTCTCGTGTTTAAAATCTGTGGGCTTCTTGATTGCCAGTATCTTTCTCTGCTTGAGCTGTTGGCAAAAATAGAAACTCACTTGAGCCCTTTTCAATATAAAAACAAGAAGAACAAATTAAACCTTATTAAAAATAATTTTTTATTGCACTTGAATCATTTTCACTTAAAACCCCATTAAAGACAAGCTAGAGGGGAAAAAAAAAAAAAAACCTTTGCTGCGGAAGAAGTACTGGGGCTTTGTTTCGAGGCTTGAATTTGAGAAACAACCATACTTACTGTTTATCTTCCGTCAATCTACACAACAGAAAGGAAAGAGAGTTTTGATGAACGGATCATTCGACTGTTTGGTTTAAAATTGTAGTGATTTTAGAAAGTGGGATTTTGACAAGGTTGTCAGTTCGGCCTCTACTATTTCTTGGAAGAAGGTAAGGAAAATGGAGCCAAATTTTGAATTCAACATTTTTCAATTTTTGCTTAATTTCAATAATAGTCACTGAACTTCTCATTTACTATCAACTTGGTCACTAAACTTTAATTTGTTTTAGATTCAGCACTGAACTTCTCAAAATATTACATAGCTACAACTGCACACTAATATATTTAATGTTAGGGTTTTGCATAAAAAGAATTATTGCTTTTAAAATTATTGAGTGCCCGCACAATGCTAACACTATATATTTAATGTTATTATGAATATTATTAGATAATATAAAGAGTAAAATTTGTTCTTTTTACGTTCGACAACGCTAGTGTAAATAAGACTGTTATCGATAAATTGCATATGGTACTTCCACCTGATTTCGATGATTATTTATTTCATATTCGACGTATTTACCATATTTTTAATTTAATAGTACAAGATGATTTAAA
>CAIGRL010021438.1:0-10299 GCA_903798325.1 Fraxinus xanthoxyloides
GAATTAAATTGCAATGATATTGTTACTTCATATTTAGTAATTTAATATGTTTTAATTGTACCATGTTTTAATAATATATTTATTTAATGAATTTAATATTTTCCCTTAATTTCGCATAATTATTTATTTAGTAATTTATGTATTTCTAAAATGAATAAATAATTAATATTCTGAATAAATAAATTACTAGGAAGAAAATGATTAAACGCTGTTCATTTGGTGTAAGATTTGATGTAATGATTGGAGATGAATTTTAGTTTGGTGCAACATTGAAGATGGTCTTAGAGTTTCATCTTGATGATTGACCTTTTCAAACAAATTACATCGTCCAGAGCTTCGAAAATGCATTCTCATTTTTTTTTTTGTTGGATTATTTTATTTTATTTAATAAAATTGAAATTTAATTTCGTTTAGCGGATTAATTTTGAATATTAGGTATTTTAATTTTCATCATTATCTAGAATTAATCATTATTTAGAGTTTAATCGTATTCAAATTTTAATTATTGCTTTATATATGAATAAGCATTAATGACAATTAATCATAATAGAAAGTCTTCCCTCTTTCTTGACATTCATGAACGAATCTACAAGTTTGAATTTTAACTAGGGATTTTGTTCTTAGAAATGTCAAAAGGGGGAAAAAAACAAATGATTAAAAGACCCGATTTATGTTGAGGCCCACGTTTTCTACAAGTGTCGAACTTTATTTTTGTACAATAAATTTGAGGAGAAAATATGTAAATGATATGATATTGAAATGATATGGTGCTCTCCTTTTCTAGATTCAATCCCCCTGCCCCTTTTGAGTTGAGTAAAAGATAAAAATAGGAAATCACTACAATAGAAATCTCGTAACCCTTCCGTAAGTTGAATTTCTACCACAACTCGATAATAAAATGGAATATGCGAGTTTCAAAATTCTCGGGGTTAGAGAATATCTAAAAAAAAATTAGGGTGTGTTTGAGTCACATTATTTTGAAAGAATGTATTCTAAAATAATAGATTGATGGAAAATGTGTGATTAAAAAGGAAAAAAAAAGTAATTGATGTGATGAAAATTTTAATATGTACCAAACAAGGGCTTAGTATTTCAATTTAAATTCAAACGTGAATTACTTAACAAAAAGAAATATAAATCTTGGTATAATTCGGAAAAGCATGTTAAATTAGAATTTTAAATACATAAATCTGTTTTTATCGCTTATGTTCGTTCTATTCGATTATTTCTTCGACAACGTGGAGACTACCAATCACTTGAAAAATGATATATAGGCAGCCAGATCTTTGATATTATGATTGTTTAGATTATAATTTGGCAGAGTAGTTAATTATAATTAGACACTTAGCATTTCACTAAGGATTGTCTGCTCATTTTCAGACATCATTTGTCTGAAGGCTATGTATCTTTCAATTTTCTAATTACAAATAATGAATTATGTAAAAATAATTAATGGGATTTTGTACTTTATATGCATTGGATATGGTGGGGAATGCAGAATGTGGCTAGGTGCATGCATGTATGGGTGCTTACAAGAAACTCTCCATGTTCTTTTGTCTAAAATGTTGCTTCATATGCAGGGATGTGCCTCCTTGGAGTTGTGGCCAAAACAAGCCTCCCACCCACCCCACCTTCGGTTATGGAGCACATAGACGTATTCGAGAAGTCTTATGTGAAAAAAGGATCGAGTTGGTCTAGACGTAACTATCATAAGCTTGACCAATGGCACGATATTGGGTCATGCCCTCGAGTGGGATCGTAACTTGCGGTGCCTAGCTTTTAGCAAACATATCAACATCTAGAAGGTGTTTGGTGTGGATTGAAATTAGATTTTTAGTAGACTGTGATATAAATTTTTGAAATGTATGGTCGAAAAACTGTGAGACCCATGAAAGATGTGGTTAATATTGATTGTTTGATTTTGACTTAGATTAAAATCTGATTTCAATTCGTATCGAACAAGGCCTAGTAATTGAAAAGTATGATTCATTGAGACATTTGAACGAACTAAGGACCCGTTTGACTGATTTTTAAGAAATCAATTATTGTTTCTGAGATTAAAAACTAACTTTTCGATCCATTTCAATAATTTTTTGAAAACACTTTGTCCGAACGAAAAGCTTCTAGAGAAAAGTGACCCATGGTAACTTCCTCGAAAGCTCATCCACAGAGAGAAAAGGCAGAAGCAGAAGCAGGCTGCCATCCCAAATGTGCCCAAAGTTTATCATAGAGTTGAGTGCATGTCTACCTAAGCAAATTTTGCAGTTATATAAATTCTTATTTTTTTCTTCTTTCACTATATTTTTGAAGTTCTTTTTTTTTTTATTAATGGCCTCCTTTAAATTTCTTTAAACTTATTGAGCTTCATCAAGGGGGGGAATCTAAATTTTTTATATGTTTCCAAAATATATTTTAAATTTCTAAGCAGAATTGACTTTTAAAATATAAACATTAACATTTTTAAACAGTATTCAACCAGTCTTTGATTGTTGATGACCTTAAAATAATACAATTATTATCCTTGAGGGTCAACTTCCACTAATATAAAATATTATTTTCTGAAAAATTAGTTAATTGATAAGGCATTGTTTGAATTATGGGCAACAACCAAAAAATTAAAAAATTAAAAAGAAAAATGAAGAAGGGGTCGGTTCTAGACAGCAAAAAAATACGAAAGATGAAATACTGGTGTAAGATTAGTTGCATGGGTCGAACTTTTATCTCGTGCATATTTCACGTCGACAACTAATGAATTACATCTTACCAAACCTAAACTTAAAAGTCTATCGTTTGCTAACCTTTGTGTTGCTTCTATCTTCCATTATGTTGAGACGTTATTTCGGTCGAAATCCATAACACCTCTTTTAATAATTGTTTTATTTCACATCCCAAACCTAAAAGAACTTCAAAAGTAATCGGAGACAACAAAAAGAAAGCACTTTCTTAGGTAAGAAAGCACTACCAAATAAAATCATTAACGTGTGGGAAAAGCCCAAGAATAGACACCCCTCACCCCTTTTTTCCCTTCTCGTCACACTTTTTTCTAATGCTCATTTTTAATTATACATTCAAATAATAAAATATTTTGCACGTAAACTCAAAACTTTTCTTATTTTTTAACTATACATTCTCCAAAAAAATCATTATTTTCATTTCCTCCCAAAAACTCTCTAAAAAGGGAGATAAACCTAGGCTAAATAAAATAAAAACCAATGATCAACGCTTGCTTATTGACAAAACATATGCTAGGTTCATGTTCATGTGCACCCCATTATTACTTTTTGTTTTTTGTTTTTTCTTCAGTTCTGATATTTTAATATTGTTCTCTGTGGAAGGGGCTGCTGGTTGGAGTTCGCAGACTTTTATCTAAACCAATGGATGAGGACAAAGTTGTCCAATCAGATTTCACGACTTGACTACATCGTACTGTCTTTATTTATAAGAAAATTCGACTCTACTCGCGTTTCATGTCACATAATTATCATTCAATGTATGGGTTTAGGATCATTGACAAGTATCCCGACTTTTTTTTGCTAACATGACAACCTTTGTTAACTGGCCTATATTATGAGTTGCCATGGATCTCAACTTTGAGAAGAAGTGCTACTATGTTGTTATGTTAACTTTGTCCTTATCGTACTGCTTGATTTGTGAGTTTATAATCATCTGAAGAGCAAGTTCTACTCAATATGATTATTATAACCGTCTTACAATATACTCTCTCCGTCCCAATTATATAGGCTTGTTTCATTTTTTACAAGGATTAAGATAGCTTCTTTAATGTCATTGGATCAAGAAGTGTGAAATGTATGTATTTGGATGATTTCAAAAAGTTGGCATATTAAGTAAAGGAACACAACAACATATTATACGTTAGGAAACATGCCTATAAATTTGGAATATGAGAAAAATGAAACTCAACATATATAATTGGAACGGAGGGAATATAACTTACAGATTGCTTAATCTAACTCGTATAACCTACAGACCAAATTCAAGTTTCGAGGATCGACGAGTGAAATTTTCATAAATAAGTAAAATTGTGAGCCAATGGTATCATGTTAAACTATCTTGTCAAAATTGTAAGATAGTAAACAAAGGGGAAAAAAAAAACTTGCTTTATGTTTTTATGTTACAATTTTTTTAATGTGATAAGGTCATTGTCATCGCAAATCAAGCACAAGAAGATCATACTAAAAGATTATAATGTAATGCAATAATCAAAATCTCGTTCATTGTACCGTTCAATCTTGAATAAGATGTCATAATGGATGGCCCATACGTGTAAGCCGCCGGTCCACTTTTAAACTCTTTTAACCAGTTTATCAACAGTAAATGCCAGCCATCAAACATCAATAACAAGACACGAATGAACTTGGAAACGACCAATCACTTTCCTCTTGTACTACTTTATAAAGAGATGTCCACACAGAGACAATGAAGTAGACAAAGATAACCTACTTAGTCAACAAAATACAGCCAGCATTTAACATTAACTGGTTACCACAATAGACATCAAACCTTAATTTGTGGTTTTACATATCACAAGAAAACTAACCTTATTTATGTAATGTCTACAAATCTGTCCATTTTAGCAGAGCATGTGTAAAATGTCTTCAGAAAACCATACCTTACTTCGCTTATGACAATCATGCCTACACCGTACTGGACTCGACAATACAATACAATACAATATACAAGATTTAACTTATTTTTATCAGACGTGCCAGGAACATCTACTACTAGATAATTGTGTATAAAATAAAAAGATTAAGATAACGGCAGGCGATAAAATTACACCTGAACGGGGTAGAACAGTTGTGTGTGAATTCTTCGATCTAGCAATCATCTTAATACCAAATTGCAATGTCCTGCTTTGGCATATTATCCTTCGCAAGGCTGGAAAAACCTTCGCTATAGTCAACGGACGGAATATTGAACGGGGAACTAAACATCAGCTGGAAATTCTCATTAGGGGTGGATCTGAAAGGAGAATTTCCGACCTTGCACTGATCAAATTGATTTTCTGCTGTGCGGAATATAGAATGATTAGCGGGCATGTTCGTTTCTTCGAAAATATTGGACGGTAAAGCCATTCCTTGACCGTGAAAGAAGCTACCCTGTTGAGACTGAGTGTTCAGCAGCTGAAGAGACTGCATCTTTGTAACTGTAGAGTCCCCAGCATTTGGGTTCTTGTTCCCTTGAACATTATCATCATAAAATGACATGAGTTCATTAATCATTCTTTGCCCATCATCCGGAAGTCCTGAGAGATCAAGGGGAGGTGGAGTTGGACGTACAGGCAAAGCAACTGATTTGGCCTGGATGAGAGATTGAGGAAAGGTGACTGGCTTGACTTCATTAATATTGAAGTTCCCAAACTCAGAAGAATGTCGGTAAGGGCAAGCAAGTTGATGATTGTCCCGGGAAATCCTGTCCAAGAAGCCATGGCAGAGATCACTCTGAGGACATTGAAGGAACTCACAAGTATATATCTTATGATCCATCACGATGTTCTGTTCATTTTCTGGCTTCCTCTTCCTTGAGAAGTCCAAGTTGTTAATTAATTCATCCTTCATTGGATGAGATTGCTGTTGAACTGGCAGTCTATCAGCGAACTCCATCCCGATATTCAACAAATCGAGGGGGTTGGGTTTTTGCTCATGTACGTCAAAGGGAGACTGGTCATCCACCTCTTCAACATCGTACTCACTGTTATCATTCATAGTAAAAGTTCCACTCCCACCGGACAAGGACAAAGGTGGACATTGATCGGGGTATATTTCTCGAGCCAAAGTTTCCTCCTGGTTAATGATGGCGAGCCAAGTCGCGCTCTCCTTGGCTGTCATCTTGTCCTGTAAACACTTTGACTGCCTCACAAGTTTACGGATCTTGGCAATATCGGGAGAGATGTGCTTGATCACGGCCGTTAAAACACCCACCTTCCATGCCTTCTTCAAATCATGGGGTTTCTTGTACGGTGGAGGGCCTTGATCTTTCTGCAAACCCAACTGATGCCACCATTCCTCCTTCCCCGTGGGCCACCATGGTGGTGGAACACCTTTCTCTAATGGGAACCGCCTCTGAGGGGGATCACAGTGCTGCATAAGAGCAGACAAAAGTGAACCAAGGGTCGTATCCTGGAGCTCCTGCAGCGTGTAAGGGGTTGGACCAACGGGATTCGACCCCTCATTTTTCCCTGGGATTGCATTCTCCGTTTGATATTTTGCTATGGCAGCTGGTCCATTACGATCAAATCGGACTTTATCCTTCCACCACTCCCTAAGATTGTCAGATGCCCCACTCACCGGCTTGCCCTTCTCGGGGATAATTCCATAAACAAAGCCTTGAGCTTTGCAAACTTCCATCATCTTCAACATGTATTTCAAGATCCCGTCTTGTGCCCTTGACATTTTTTTCCTCCTCGCTTGCTCTTGAGACTGCCGCTGCTTGGCAGCATCAACGCCTTCCTTACCTTTATTCATTTCTTTCAGTCTTTTGAGTCGCATCTTATCTCTCCACACCCTCCTCTCAAGTTCATCCACATCCATCTCCTCGTCAGTATAATCATCCTCTACAACTGGCTCTGGTTGTGGGCCACAAACATCAGCTTCCTTGAGAGGAGCAGACGAGAAGAAATCAAGATCACCACAGAACCCTATATCATCAAACATCATCATTGTCTCAGATGTGCTCCACGTATTACAGAACTCCGTCAACACAAAAACTTCAAAGTCTCGAAATGTGCCGTTTGTCTTCGCCAAACACAAGATTTAGCAACAGATGAGTTGGGAATCACTTAAATACCATGCTGTTCCCACCTACAAACATTACAGGGGAAATAGATTCAATCTCAACTAGAATTTTTTCCCTAAAATCTGAGAATCTATGCACATATATGCATACATATAGTCAACTGTTCAGAAAAAAGAAGAAGCTAAAAAGTTCATTTTTAGCATATTTTTTATTTAAAAAAAGTTGTCATGAGAAAAGAAATCAGATCTGAGCAGATTACAATAAAAATCAAATCAGAGTAAAAGGAAATATTAAACTTTGATTTCCCAGAAAATTGGCAATTAAAGTTTCAATTTTCCCGGGAAAATTAGTGGAGATTAATGTAATTTTCACAGATCCATATTCATGTTTTGTTTTTACGAGATCAATAAATGCATTAATGCATCCATTTTCTGTTCATGAAAACAAAAATTAATAAGCAATTATAATTTAAAGAAGCAGAAATAATTAAATCTGGAGAAAAAAAAAAGTTGATTTCTTTATTTAAAAAAAAAAACATAAACAAATGAGCAAAATTAACAAGAAAAAACTCAAACCACAACACACATAAATCACCCACCAACCAAGAAATACATAAACACATATATAAACAAAGGATCATCCAAACTTATCAAGAAAAACCTACCAAAAAACCCAACTTTATCAAGAAGAAAAGCAGAAAACACGAGAAATAAGCCGAAAAGTATTTATATAATTAAAAAGAATTGAAGAAATTGCCTTTGTTTCACCGTAGAGTATTCTTGAGAAGCTTTGTTTCAACTCTCCTCTTCTTGTGCAGAATAATTGACCCTTCGGAGTGCAGAAGAGATGGAAAGAGAGAGATTTATATATACGTGTATAAATTTCTTCGATTATTTAATTAATTAACGTAAAATATAATATGAACAGTATTAATGGGGTAGTGTATGGGAGATGAAAAGCATTGGCACTTGAACTTGATAAAGCAAAGCCAAATGGAAAAATAATTAATTACAGCCACATTTAAGTGAGTTTGAGTGAACGCGGACAAGGGGTTAGGCTACGAAATAGCATATGTATTTAAGACTTAAATAGTATAATTAGGGGTGTCAAGCTTGGCCCAACACGATCGTCAAAATCGATTGAAATCTCAAAACGAAAACAACCAACATTTTTAAAAATCGAAATAACAAATGTATTTAAGACCTAGATCGTATAAGTAGGGGTGACTGGTGAGGATGGATCAAACTTGGCCCAACACGGTCACCAAAATCGACTGAAATCTCAACACGAAAACGACATACAGATTGATTTCAAAGATAAAATGTTTTCGAAATTTTTTTCAAGAATATATACAGAAGAAATATTAGATGCATTTAAGACGTGTATATGATTTGATATTTGTTAAAAGTCGATTGGTTGGATCAATTTCAAGGACAAAATATCTTTGAAATTTTTTTTCACAAATAATTATTTTCTTATTTGGAATAAATTCTTGAGCTACTTTTTCAAACGACATGAGAAAAATTATCGTCTTTATTACACAAATACAATTATAAGTAATTCACAAATGTCAATTATATTTAACTTTGTCATGCACTTTTTTTATTTTCGCTTTTGAATCATTAGTAATTCAATTACATTGTATATAGTCCCTTTTCTGGTCTACTTTCCCTCTTTTTCGAAAGTGCGATTTGCATTATCTCAAGTAGATTAAAAGTAAGTAATGAAAATGACATCGTCACAGTTTTGAAGCACGTGATTAAATACAGACAAATTAAAAGATAACCTTTCTTGGTAAATATTTGATTACTAGCTAATATTCTAATTTTATTTATCGTAGACTTGGATCAACGATTCATTAAGATTATGCTTAGTACGCTCTTTAGATAAATAATAAAAAAATAATGATTGCTATGTAATATTGAATATGATTGGACAATACAATAAATAATTTTTTTTTCCTTTATTTACTGCATCGTTCGGTTTAATCCACCTTAACTAACATGCAATAAATAATTATGAGAATATGAAACAAATAAGTTAACACCTCGAAAATTTTAGAATGAAATTTAATTATTTTACATGATACATTTTTATTATTTTGAAAAGTTAAGGGATTAAAGTAATATATGTATTAATTTCAAATTTTGAACTATATATATATATATATATATATATATATATATATTATTAAAGCGACGAAAAGTATATCAATATTGTGCTCGTTGGATAGCTCATAATTAATCATGTAAATTAGTACACATCTCATCTTGTGATTGGTTTACTAAAAATTCAATTCTGATCAAATTTGATAAATACGATTTTCCATCTCAATTGTACCATAACACAACCACTATATTTTTCAACTATAAATAATGTGCAACTGTCTCACAATTCACCATCAAAGAAATTTTATACGACAACTTTCTTATAGAGCAGCAATAAATTTCTAGTATATTTTTTTAAAAAGCTCGTTTGATCAATCAAGGTAAAATACTTTTGTTCAAGTAGTTTGATTCCTTATATTTTTATATTCGGTAATTTATGCATGAATTGCCAGTGGACCTTCGGATTCTTTATTAAGAGATAAGAGATCCTACAGGAATTTAAGATAACCTAAAATGAATGTGTCGTTTGGTCATCGATATACTCCATAAGAGAAGAGTAGTATGAAATGTTATTTTATTGTCTATAATTGTGTATGAAAACTGCGCGTATTTTACTGAGTATATTTTTAAATACTCACACTTACAAAATTTTACAGGTTAGTTCGAGTCGATTGGAACTGTAGCTGGTGGTGATGCGGACTGTCAAAGGGTTCGAAGAGATAAAATATTAAGTTCATTTTGTTAAAATTATTAATCGGTTTTATTTGTTCAAAAACAATTATTTAATTTGTGACTATGTTTCCATGTTTAGATTAAATTTATGGATATCCCAGTCATTTTTTTTTCTAAAGAATATTATTTTATCGTTCCGCAAAAAATTGAATTTTTGATAACACTCCAGCGTTTGTAAGAAATTTTAGGGCATTACAAATAATACTAGAGTTGATCATAAAGATTTCTATCTACATGTTTTGTAAATTCAGTAGAACAAAGTTTTCTTGCTTATAGTTCTTAAAATTTGGTGACCGATTGGATTTCGATGCTCAATTTAGAGATGGTTGCAAATAACTTGACAAAATATTTGCTTATGGTTATTAAAATATGTCCAATTGAAGTCCACGCTATCTTATGTATCTTATATTTATAGGTTCTTATTATATCAATCACCACGTTCACTGACCGTGATTTATCTTTTACATGTGGACTTTCCTTCTTTCAAAGAAAGCTACGAACCAAGATCACAAAATGGCAATGTCAAGCAAGTTCACCTTCTATGGCTTGTTATACAACCTTGGCAACATTAGAACTTTACTTTTGTCCCTTTTTTTTTTTTGTTGACGCAAGTGTTAGATATTTATATAATAAATATAATATGTGAAAGAAATAATTAATTAAGAAGAAATGCCCAACTAGTGAAAAGTGTGGAATTTGTGTG
>CAIGRL010021441.1:0-16680 GCA_903798325.1 Fraxinus xanthoxyloides
AAAATGGATGACAAACATGGGCTCAATCCTCTCTAGATTTTTCATGGACAAAGCGGTAAAAGTAGAACTCAAGAACTTTGAATACAGTCATACACCTTGAACTATTAGATTTAAAGTTTATGCAAATGAAAAGAAAGAGATAAATATATTTATTATAAAAATTTATCGTCGACGTATATTTTGTTCGAAACCAAATGTAAAAGAATGGATTTCAGCATTCAATAGCTAAATCCAATACTTTGTTTTTTAAATAAAAAAAATTTATTCAGTCGCTAAATCCTAAATCAACGAGTGCACCGTCACCAAGATACATCAAGACAACATTTGTAAAAAGGCATGCTTTGTGAAAGCATGAGAAATACTATTGGCTTCACATCTGGCAAAGCAACTAAAGGAGGAAAAGAAAAAAAAAAAATGAATCGAAAACAGTACATTTTGTTGAAAATAAATTACTTTTTCGTCCATGCTATATAGTGGTATAACAGTTGAGAAGATAATGTTAAAGTATTAACTCCAGTAGACCACCTTGAATTACTTAAAAGAATTTTTCCATTTCTCCATTACACTGTGTCTATCCTTGTACACTGAAATTCTACATGCTCTCCATCAAAACCAAAAGCCTGTCAATGGACCCCTACCCCTACCTCCACCCCCATCCCCACTCTGTTGAAATCAAAGCAATCAAAACAAATGAAATATTAATCAAATGATTCTACTTTGGCTTTATAAGAAACAAGATGCTGCTTGGAAAAAAAAGAAGTAGAAATGCAACTTTTCTTTTAAGCAAGTTCTGATGAATATCTGTTAGATCATATTAGGATTAAAAGATAAGAGAGAAGGGCTTTCTGTGGAAAGAAACAATGTGTTGAGGTTGAGCAGCCAACTTACATTTTCCATTTAATTCAATAGAAAAGAGCAAAATAAGTACTTTTGCAGCTGGTTCTTCTTGTTCTTATTTGTGTTAGGAGGAGGAAGAAAGGTATTAAGATTGAAACATGCAATCGACTAAGAAACTGGTGGGTTTTGCCATGCCAGCTGGTATTGTTGTCCTTAATCTTCTGCCTTTAGTCGGCTCTTCTCAAGAACACGGAAAAACTGATACTATCCATCCAAGATACACACACAAGAATCACGAGGTAATTCACTTTTATGGCAGCATTTGTTCACGCAAGGAATATAGTATTGGAGAACACCGCACAACATAAATGAGAAGAATTTAACTTCTCTAATCGTTAGTATTATCCAATCTGATATACAAAACATGTAAAAACTACATAAATCCCTATGTTATGATGCATAAATTTAGCCATTATATCGATGTTTTAATGCAGATCTTGATGAATTGATCGACTGATTGTGTCTTACATTTCAGATAACCTCCGAATTGCTATTTGAGATTAAACTCCATGGATTCCTCCTCTGGGCTTCTGTTGGTTTCTTAATGCCAGTTGGTATACTTCTAATGAGGATGTCAAACAGAGAGGGTTTTAGAAGAAAAAGAATCATATTCTACATTCATGCTGTTATACAGGCAAGTTCTTCAACTAAAGCCCCATTTCAAAAGGAAAAGAAAAAAAAACAAAAAAGAAAGAAAAATAAAATTGCTTCCTTAAATTTCTGATAATGTTCCTGTATCTGTGCATGATAAACAGTCCCTACAGTGTCACAAAGATTTCATTTCAGCTTGGAACTTAGTTTATTAGATGGATATTATATTGATGTTAGGTACAAATCACATGACGAGTTATTGATGACTAAATAGCTTTTATTACCAAAGCAATGTATAAGAATGATTATTGTCATCATGTAATGCCTCTTCTTTTCTTTTAGGCCGTGTTTGGATTTTGCAGTAGGTATCAACACTGCACAAGACTGCATACAAAATCTTAACTTCTTTTTCTTCATTAATCTTATCCGTGTTTAACACCTATTATCTATTCCCTGAGACCTTCTGCAGTCTCTTTCAGTCCTCTTTGCAACAGCAGGCGCAGTACTGTCAATAAGATACTTCGACAACTCTTTCAACAATTATCACCAGAGGATAGGCTTAGCCCTTTATGGTGTCATATGGTTCCAAGCATTGATTGGCATCCTACGACCAAACAGGTAAATGATTCATTTCTTCCTGAAAAACTAACATACGATCAAACGAAAGAGGGGAGAAATTTATTTATTTAAGCTTCGTCTTCAACATTGCCTGTTCTTTGTTTGCAGGGGAAGAAAGGGGAGAAGCATTTGGTTTATCTTTCACTGGCTACTGGGGATTACTGTTTCTATATTGGGAGTAGTCAATGTGTACACAGGTTTACAATCCTATCATAGAAAAACATCAAAAAGTGAAAGGGTTTGGACCATAGTATTCACTGCTCAGATCTCTATTATAATCTTCTTCTACCTTCTTCAAGAAAAATGGCACTACATAAAGAAGCAAGGAGTCAATTTATGCAATGAAGCAGTTCAACCTACCGATCAAGAAATGTCTCCAAGATTCAACCTGAAGGAAACTCCACCTCAGCCCTGTTGAGAATTCAGACGCTGGTGACTTTTTCACACATCTGCATCGATTTGTGATTTCACACCTAAACGCCAGAAATTTAGCGTACTTCTAACTAATATCAGCTCCGGGTTTTTCTTTTCTTCTTCATTTCATTTTTCTATTGGCTAGGATCGAGTATTCAATGGTATCGAGGCTTCAATATTCTCATTCATTTAGTAAGGCCTCATTAACATGGGCGAAGATGGGAATAAATAATAAGGAACCCCCCTTAGCTCTGCCAAACATCTAGAATTAGATATGCTGCTCCAATCTAAAGATTAGAAAGGAAGAGATATAATGAATTTATAATCAACAATATGGATCAATCAGCTACAAAATTCACCTTGCTCATTCTTTACCCTCTTAAACTCGCGTACAAGAAATCGGAATCTCTGCATAATTCTTAGGCAATATGAATTAAATAATAACTACTTGATTCTGAGAGAGTAAATTTGCAGAATATATATATATATATATATATATATATAAACTCACATTGGAGTACAAATGACTGAAATCAGTGTTCATTACGGAGTTACTCCTGGACACAATCAAATCTCACTTTGTGATGTGCGTAAGAAACAAACCTTCAAATTCATTGGATGTACATAAAGTAAGCAGTGTCTACAAATTTCAGGGATACATCAAAGGAATTTGAATATGACCATAGTGTTATAATGCATGCAATCACATAATTGACCAAAAAGGAGATGATTTCGCCATAAACGGTTCTGCAACATCTCGAAATTCTCTCATCTTCATAGCATAAAAGATGAAGAATTAAAAAATAACTTTTTAAGAAAATTTCATAATATCAAACTATTAATGGACCCAAAGTTATTGGCCACATGCATAGGTCATAACGGATCTGTATATAGACCAAAAATGTGCCCTTTGAATGTTAAGACTAATCTGATTATATCAATACAAGGAGCTGTGATTTCTCTACAATATTTACAGGGTTTATCTCAAGGAAATAGCTGCACATAACCAGTTGCAATAGCAATTCCTAAAATGATGAGAGGTGGAAAAAGGACAAATGCTCCGATAGTGGCAAAGAAAACTGAATCATTCCTTTGAGACACTTCATTTAAGTAAGCTTGTCTTTTGATATTTCTCCTCTGTGAAATAGTTAAGAATTTAGCACTAAACTTCTTCAGATTTTTACCCATTGGAATGCTGAAATCGTCATCACGATCTCCAACCAATTTGGCAAGTTGATCACGTATAGTCAGTCTATCAGAGATATCATCACTCTGATAACCTGTTGAATAATAACCCAAAATTATCTATTGAATAGAAGTAGAATATCTTCCTCATGGGAAGAAGGAAAAGAAAAGAGAAACCTAAATTTGATGTGCTATAATCAAAACTGGGCAATACCATTAACAGAGGAGCCGCCAGAAGTGAGTTGCTCCAAAAGATCCAGTTGCACCCGAGCAGAAGATGAAGATCCTTAAATTGAAAGGGTTTCAGAAAGACATTACTCAGATAAATCAAATTAAGTCGCTATAAGAAAGGGATGGAATACAGGAGATCTTGAGAAGAACTGATAATACTGCTTTTATTGGTTTGATTTTTTCCAAAGGAATCATGTGGATATCTTCAATCATAAAGCCATAAATTAAAACAGCAATCTCTGATATATGTGTGTTTTCAACTCAATTTTTAACATTTGGAAATATAATCTTATGCCCAAACAGCATTTATGTCCTCTATAGTGTTAAATGATAATTATATATCGTCGTCAAAATTTACTTCTATCTCCCTTTTTCTTGGTTACTGTTGAACTTCATGACAAGGAACATCATTTGGAATCCTCATAACCCACAAATCATTTAAAATTTAGGTGTTCGACTGTGTGGAGATATAAAATCACTTAAAGAGATGTATTGGGCATTTATCACTCAGTATTAGGTTGCCCAAGCTTCCTAAACTATATAAAAGAATATGGGGGAGGGGGTGGCTGTTTCCTTAGCGGGTGTGAGATCTCCATTGTATACTCCTTTTCAACTATAGTGTAAATTCCACAGGATAAGCCACTTTAAACCTCTGTGTTTCTATGTGTGTGTTTCTATTTTTGTCTCATTCATTATTGCTCTATAGATTGGAATTAGAGCACAATTCTAACATTAGGATGAGTCTTTTATTAACACTATGCCATCTGAAATGAATAGTATTATATGCAAGCCTTCTCTTTTCACCATTTCTTGCAAATCAACTCGTCTAAAAGCTTAAGATCATAGGTTAACTTCCAATATACTGTTTACTGTGCAGGTTGAAATCTTAGCATGAAAAACTATCCTATTCTACTTCGATATCATAGAATTTATTCGATTCTCAACACAATTGTATCATGATAATTAAAATTATGAATTAATATTTTTTGGGACTTGTGTATCTTAAGATTACATGTTCATCATTAACACCTAAAAAAGCTTATGAAGTGGTAGTTTATTGTCCATTATGATTGCTTAATATGGGCAGCATAACCTCTGTTTGATTTAAGATGACTGTGAATCCTAGGAACCCCTCACAGTTATTTATCAAGATTCAAGAGCATATATCAACAGCATAAAATCATGAAAATCAAACAATAAAAACCATCTAAACATTAACAATCCAAGTTTCTTAAAGTCGTTATTATGCAGATTTTTCTGGGTTTTCCTTCAAAAAAAAAAAAATAAATAAAATTAAACAATATCAAGAAATGCCAAAATACCAGAAGTAGAGGATTCTTCATCTGTGACTCTACTCTCAGTTCCTTCAGACAAAGCAGCTGCTTTCGAAGAAGATGGATATGGAGTAAAAGTTTCATAGAGCTTAAAGGGATGTTTTCTATTTGGAACTTTCAGTGAATGAGCTTTTGGGTGTAGAGAAGCAGTACCAAAATTCAGGGCCATGGGATTATTTTGGTGTTCCTGGGTTTTTCTAGTTCTATAGTTGGAAGAGTTTGAGTTTCCATTTCAATTGCTTATAATTCGATAAATGGACACCTCAATTTAAATCTAAGTTCAAGAAATTAGATACTCCACATATATTTCTTGTGGGTCCATTATCTTCCTGGTGCACCCACGAGGGCAAATCACTTTATTAGAAAATGAATTATTAATTTATATAAGGAAAATTATAGTTGAGGTTCTCAACCTTTGCTAAATATGCAAGTAGCCCAGATAAAAATTAACCCAACAACGTACGGCTAACGTTGGAGAACAGAGACTCGATCTGAATCAAAATATGACCGTTGCTCTCCATTTAATTTAAAGAAAACAAAAGGCAGATGTTTTCAAAAAAGTCAGATATTATCATTAAATTCTAATAAATTCTTAGAATCCGTTGGCATAATCTGAATCCGGCCTCCCCCATTTTCCATTCATTTCAAGACCTTTTTTCTTTCTTTCTTTCCTTCCTTTTACACTTTGAAGTTGAGGGTTATACGTGTAAAGAGAGAAATGGGAAAGAGAGGCGCAGAGGAATTGAATAATGAAGTTTTGCAGGCGATGGAAATCAAAGAAGAAGATCAAAACCAAAACCAAAACCAAAACCAAAATCAAAATCAAAATCAGAATCAGAATCTAAAAGAAAAAGCAGAGTTGGAGTCTGAAGATCATCATCCTTATGCATTCCACGTGTCTGGACCTCGAAATGTTTCTTCTCCTAATTGGAGAGACCTCATCAACTCCAGTTGGTCAGTGCCTATCTCCCCACTTCCTCATTTTCTCCTCTAACGTGTCTCTGTTTGAATTCTTCTCTTTGCATTTGGAAGTGTTAAATGTACGATTTAAAATTACAGCTTGATGTTCTGTAGTTTTTATTGCATTTGATTTTGTATTTCTAGTGTAACAAAAAAACAGACAATAATTGAGTAAATTGCATTTACAGGAAGGATGGTAATTATAAAAGGACAGTAATTGCATGTTTTATACAAGCAGTTTACTTGCTCGAACTTGACAGACAAGAAAACAGAAGAGGAGATGAAAATACACTTGCTCCTAAATGGTGGATACCCTTTAAGTACAAACTCTCTGAAACCCTTATTGATGAAAGAGATGGATCAATATTCGGGGCAATACTCGAATGGGATCGGGTTGCAGCTTTGGCCGACTTTGTGCTGCTTCGACCTAATGGCGCGCCAAAGGCTGTTTTAGCACTTCGAGGGACACTCCTTAAGGGCCCCACAATTAGACGTGATATTGAAGACGATCTCCGTTTCCTAACTTGGGAAAGTTTGAAGGGATCAGTCAGATTTAGTAGCGCTTTCAAGGCATTGAAATTGATTGCTGACAAGTACGGAAGCAGCAATGTATGTATTGCAGGACATTCTTTAGGGGCTGGTTTTGCTCTCCAAGTTGGAAAAGCATTAGCCCAACAAGGTATATATGTGGAGGCACATTTGTTCAATCCACCCTCGGTTTCATTAGCTATGAGTTTAAGAAACATCGGGGAAAAAGCTGAGGTCGTTTGGAAGAGGTTAAAGTCAATGCTTCCTTCGACAATTGAAACTCAGCCGACCAGTGAAAATGGGACGATGAAATCTATCACGCTGGGATCAAAGCAATGGATACCTCATTTGTACGTAAATAATAGTGACTACATTTGTTGTGACTATACTAACTCGGAAGAATCACAAGGCAGCAGTGCTGTTGATAAGGAAAATGTAAAACCGACAAATATACAGTTTGGTGCAAAGCTTTTTGTGTCATCGAAAGAAAAGCAGAAGTTTGTCGAGGCGCATGGTTTGGAGCAATGGTGGTCGGACGATTTGGAGTTGCGAATGGCTCTCAGCAATAGCAAGTTGATCAGTAGGCAACTTAAGTCCTTGTATAGTCTACCAACTCAACAAGAAACAAAAAATAAAGGTCAATAGCAAGCTGTTACTCTTTTCCTAAATTTTTTTGTTAAAAGAGATTATTTTATAGTCTCCAAAGGAATATGGGAAAAAAACATTCTTCGTTTTATATGGTGTATTTTGAATTAAGTTTTCGCATGTTCGTCTCTAACTTTCTGCATGTATTTGCATAATTGCATCCCTTGGGGAAAAATGAGTTTCTAGTAGGAAGAAAAATAAAATTGATAATGGACGACTCCACTGGGGATCGAACCCAGAATCTCTGGTTTCGTAGACCAGCGCCTTATCCATTGGGCCATGGAGTCCTTTGTTGCGTTTGAAATAATTTTACTTATAGATATATAATAAAACAATTGAGGAAAAGAAATTGAAAATGACTTCGATAATGAACAATCATAATTTCTATTACAATCATAATTTGTTGATTCATAATCCTTGAATTGTAGAAACAATTCCCATTAAACTTGAGAATCTAAGTACGTCTCTTCAATAGGAACTTCATTCTACGATAAAATAAAATAACTTCTTTTAAACAATGACTTTGCGCATAGGGGAGTTGTTGGTTGGGTTTCTTGGGTCAGTGTTATGCACTTCACACACTCGATATCTACGTAGTCAATTGTTCCTCGTATAAAATATGTACATACATAGTTCAATATAACTTGCAAGCATACAATGTACATTCCCTATAATTATTTACACACGACAGTGGTAGAATATATCCATATAACTATGCCCAACATAGAACTTCGCTAATGATTCTTGAACCAAATGTGTACATATATTATTCATATAATAATCATATGGTGCCAGATAAATTATAATCATAAACACAGACCTCTGGCTGAATCATGACATGACATGCATCATAATTATAAGAAATCGGATCCATCTCCAACAACAGTGACTCTATATCCAATGAATTCTCCATCAAAAAATCCAATGTTTCGAGCATTTGTAAATCTGGGGAGCTTTCTAATGGAGTACTGAAACACGATGAATCGACTGACAAATTCCAACTGTTTTCTTGATAAGCATGCTTTTGAATGATATCTACAGGTTGTGATATACAAGGAGATGGAGAGGAGAGGATCAATGTAGAATTTTCATTACCAGTTAGTTGTTGAACAAGAGTCTTGAAATTTGAACAGTCTATAATATAAACTTTGGGCCGCAAAATCTTTAATAAAGTACTGGTGATTTGTTTCTTGTAGTTCTTCTTAGGTATTTTCATGGAAACTTCAGTGGACCTAGGTTTCTTCCTCATGTTGTCTAGAAAACTAGATAGGGACTTCAGTTTGGCCTCGAATTTGTCGACCCCCACCTCCATCGGAGAATACTATGAAGAATTTTATTGAGAAGGATTTGAGTTTCGGAGGTTGAAAATGGAGGTGCGGGTGGAATTTAACTTGAATCACGAGACAGAAATGTGCTGAAAAATGATGTTTATTCTACATAGGTAAATAGCATCTCCCCACCCACCCCCACACACACAAAATCCTCTCTCTCTCTCTCTCTCTCATGCGCGTGCGAGAGAGAGTAGAATGTCTGAAAATATCGGCTATATGCTTTTATTACATGAATGTTGGTATTTTTTTCATATTTTTTTAGTTTGTCAGTTCATGAAGTTGAGGGTAGGAGAAAATGACACGAGGTCGAATAATTAAATTTTTTTATACAAGATTAGACTAACAGCAAAGGCACGCAACTAACTATTCTCTGCTTTGTCTTCTTCGCATAGAGAGACAGAGAAAGCACAAAAAAATTTAAAATAAGTAAAAGAACAAAAGTCCTGGAAATATGCAAGGCAGGATTGACCAATTCTTTAATTTTAGGTAGCCATCTCGGATAGCATCACCTCAAGGGGAGTTATAACAAGGAGGGACTGGAAAAAGAAAAGAAAATCATACAAGTCCTAGTTTAGTTGATCAATATTATGGTTCATTTCTCGTCCAATAAATGCATACAACTACAATAGGCCATCTGCCATTTGTATATGTCTTAACATATCAAATACTGGATTGCCATTGCAATGCGCCAATGATATAGAAAACAATTTTCTGACTCTAGATTGGGGAAAATGACAGGTTCTTACCATACATGATTTAATAATAAATGGATTTTGAAGAAAACTCAAACTATCTACCATATCATTTTGTTTGATCGATATAAGGACAATGATTTACAAATGAATGAACCAAGAACATGATTCCCAAAACAAAATCCCGCAATAATATGAGGTATAGAAGGAAAAGGACAGAAATCAGATGATTGAGAGTGTACCACCACCACCTACAGTGACATTTTGAAGGTAAATCTGGAGGAGGAGAAGACTTATCGACAGATTGTTATGCTTGAACTAAATGTCAATTGACAAAGGTTATGATTCATTGATCATTCCCTGTAAAAGATGACCCCAGTTTCAGCATCAGAGAGTAAACAGGGCTGAACTCCTTGTCTCCTCTGGCCCTTACCTTTGCAGCATAATCATCCAAAGTTGACTTGATGCCTTTCCAAATTTGATCTTCCCCTTGAGAATCCATCCACAGTGAATATTGGACAGGTGTAAGCTTGTTTCTTTGCAATGGTGACAGCAAATCTTCGGGGCCCCGTGAATAGAGATGATGAAGTATGACACTTGGTGGAAGATCTTGAAGAAGTGGAGAGTCTCCCATTTGAGATGTTTCCAAGAAAATAACAGGCCGAAGTGCTCGAAGGGCCCGATACGGTGCTCCAAGTTGTTCTACAGGAAACAAGTTTTGGCCTACTGCCAATTCAAGTTCAGCCATGTCCCTAGCCATTCTCAGCTTCCCTGACTCTGATAATGGTCTAACAAGTGAAGCGTGCCTAATATAAAATATTAAAACCCGAGATGCCATGCTCCTTACAAGCCTTGTGCATATAGTTTCTGCTCCAGCAGGGAGAGCGCCAGAAGAAGGCAAAAGCCTGGACAAAAATTCAGTCCGAAAATGAAGAACGCTCCTCTGCAATTCTTCCATGTAAGGTGATGCATTGTTGTCAAAAGAAGCATCCATGCTGAGAGTACCAAAATTCTGATCATGAATTTGCAAGATGCAGGACTCAAGATGATCAAGCATCGCTTGAAATAAAGGTGTCACAGAATCACAGGCAACACCATATATTGTACCAAGAGCAGGGGATAGAATATCTGAAGCAACAGTCGGCAGTCTTGCAATCATCGATGTTACACGTGCATGGATCTCTTGCAGATGCTGACTTAATGTAAAGTTCTTGACCTGTGAGGGAGTCGCAGGACCAGTTATTTGGCATGCTTCAGGTCCAGTCGATATCTGCCATCAAAAAAGTACTTTTCCAACTGAATAGAGAGTAGAAGTTACACATTAAGGGGTTACATATTAAAGCCACGATAATTCATCTATTTACGTGATTGCTTAAGGTTATTTCTCAGTCATTACGTACACTAAAAGTATGAGCATCATAATTCACAAATAACCTCAGTGCTATTTGAATAGACAAGTAGATGGGTTTTATAAAAGACTTTCCATGTGAATAGGTGGTAGTATCTGGCGACTAGCTGTATACGTCTAGTGTTCATCTTGATCTATAATCAAAGAAAGATAATGGCTCTTATCTTGTGACTTGGAATTAAAGGTTTTTCTATATCTGCTAATCAGTGAATAAATATGGTTTATCGAATAAGATGATACCATAACTGGCACAACATATGTGGACAATCATGGTTATTCAACGGAAATAAAGCTAGCGCATAGCACTAAATAGGTATAAAACCATATTGACACTCCTATTTTCATGTTAAATTTATATGAATTAGTTTATGAGATGCTGAAAGCTGGTACGTATGATTGATAGCCACGCAACATGCTGAACATTCTCTTCAAAGGCATCAAAGTAGTATTTGCAGCAGGAGATAAAATGAATAGGTTTGGNGGCTCTTATCTTGTGACTTGGAATTAAAGGTTTTTCTATATCTGCTAATCAGTGAATAAATATGGTTTATCGAATAAGATGATACCATAACTGGCACAACATATGTGGACAATCATGGTTATTCAACGGAAATAAAGCTAGCGCATAGCACTAAATAGGTATAAAACCATATTGACACTCCTATTTTCATGTTAAATTTATATGAATTAGTTTATGAGATGCTGAAAGCTGGTACGTATGATTGATAGCCACGCAACATGCTGAACATTCTCTTCAAAGGCATCAAAGTAGTATTTGCAGCAGGAGATAAAATGAATAGGTTTGGACTAGGTCAATCAACTAGTTTGCTTATCTTTTTAATTAACCGTCCCCACGAGTATTTAAATATAAGTAATATAGAAACACAAATCATACAGAATAGTTAATTGCCCCAACACAAAAAAACATGGGTGGAACAGATTTCTAGGGGTAAAATAGGAGGAATTTACAAAGTGAAATAAAAGAGCACCTGATATTCAGCTCTTTCTGCAAGCAAAAGCAAAACTTTGCCGATTTCACGTAAGACAAGAAGAGTCAAACGTGCATCCAGCTGCACAGCCTCAATTTCTTCCTGAATGCGTGATATAATTCTTGAGATATGCTCTTTTGAGGGAACAGTTCCACGGCTCGACATGTTAAATACAGAATTAACAAGATCAGAAAGTCGACTCAAGCAGAGCCCCAAAAACGCTGTCTGGAAAATCTCAATGGCAGCTATCATTTGTTGCTTTCCTTCTAAAGCGAGAGCTGGTGGAACTCCTTTAACATCAGTATCACGTGAGATCCTTTCAAGGAGGTTCTCAATCGTAGACAATAGCTTTGGATACCCTGTAGTGAATATCTCCTTGACAAAGCTTGATGCAGTAAAAATGGACTTCATTTGACTTGCAAAAGATTTTACTAAAGCCTCCCAGACACGGTCAGTTAACATGGGATCACTTTCCTGAGGAAACATGAGCAGATGTAAGTAGCTAGCAGATGAATTGACATTGTTAACAAGTTCGAAGTTATCAAAAGAAAAGTGAAGATAAACAAGAAGTCCAACTACACAATTGGCCATGGAAACCCATTCCATAATTTGGTTTTAAATACTTGAATTGTAAATGGGAGACTTAAGCAGTTAAGCTTGGTTAACCCAAGGTTCACTATCGGCTTAGAAGATGAAACAGCCAAGTGTGAACAAAGTAAAAAAATAAAAGTGTAAGCTTTGACAAATGATACTCAAATGGTAAACTCTAAGGCTCCTAATGAATGCATCAAGGCCTGAGCCTCATGTACTTTTGAAAACATAGGTCAACTTTTGACAATCTCAAGAGAACTATTGAATCTTAGAACGTATCCGATGGGTTCCTTCAACTGAATTGCTACTGTTGTGATTCTGTGAAGCAGATGCTACAATTGGATGAACCTGAATTGCTTTGCCAACAAGGAAGAATTATATGTGTCTAGTAGGATAGAAATGGATTGTAGTGCTGTGAATGTAGTGTACTGATCAATGTAATCGACAGAACTAGATTTGTCTTATTATTTCAATGAAAATGAGAATTGAACAGAACAATGATCCAAGGCATTCTAGAGGTCCCCACTAAACTCTAACAATTCCCTGGATGAATCACTCCCCAAACCCCTATCCCTATTTATTTGCATTTCCCCACTGACTCAACTACCCACCTACCAAAGAAAACAAACTAACTAATTGAAATAGATAACAGAATTAATCTGCAGCATTGGCTGCCTTTCTACTGACTGGAATTCATTTTCCTTCTTTCTCCTTACGTGAGTGATATTATTGTGGGTCTATCAGTATCATTGATGACAAACCAGGAGATACTGATATTTGATTGAAGTGAGAAATTTCATGATACACCTAAATTTTTGGAATGTCATAGTTAATTCTAGTTTCAACCTAGGTGAAAGAATTCTTGAGCCTAAGATTGTCAGAAAAATTCTTTAATCCTTAACTGAGAGCTTTAAGCCTAAAATCATGGCTATAGGTATCGAACTGCAAAATATTTGGCCAGAGGATGTACTGGCGCATTGAGAAATCTTCAGAAGAGATGCTGAGCATCTTCCAACTGAAAAGTTGCAACTCATGTACACTTCATCTAGAATAGACCCTGTGCTACATTGCTGAGATATAGACGCAAATGTCATATCATAAATTCTGCAATACCGCTTGGCTTTGATTCCCTTGCAAGGACATGCTTATAATTGCTACGCATTACAGGTAGCAGAAATATAATTAACTAAACCAATAATTACAAAGTACAAACCAATAGTGTTCAACCAAGATAGTCGACCTATTTGTCTCCCTTTGAAACAAAACACTTTAATTCTTATACTCATTTTCAACCACATATTCACATAATAAAATATTTTGCATGTAAATCCAAAATTTTTCCCAACTTTTTGGCCTCACATTCTTCGAGAAATCACTATTCAAAACATCATTATTAGGAAATAATGGCATCTAACAGGGGCTTAGTAAGTTTGAAATTAATTACTGAACTTCAGAGCAACTATCGAGTAGAACACACATTTTCTTTGTCCCCTAAAAATGAAAAAGAAGATTATCTTATGAGAACTAATTTAGAAATATCCATGGAAATGGGCATAATATACTCAATACCGATCTCCACTTCAACTAAAAATGTGTGTACTATAATCATTCATAGCAATTATCTTCACGGTGACCCTAAAAGGAAGTGTCTGAGAAGCACTTGAATACCTACAAGTTTATAACATCAATTTTGAGCTCTTGAGAAGTTTAACTTAACATCTAATTGAAACTGAAGTACAAAGCTACTCAAACAAATCAGATTGATATGGAACCACTTATTCTTACAAACATCCATTTTGTTTCATTCAATTTATGGTGGATTTCTCTAATACCTTTTCATGACTTGTTTAGACCTATGAAACTTGTGTTGAATTAGTAGTAAACCTTGAGTTTATTCATCCAGCGGTTCCAAAGACAGCAAAATGCATCCCGTATTACAAGTCCATCATAACGTGGTTAATTCTAAATCATGTTATCAATACTCATCATCATTAATTAAATAAACAAGAAATCAACTAAAATTTTAACAGAAAATTCATAATAACTCCTCATTCTATCAGGAATGAACTACCGAAATCACACTCAATCCACGCACCTGCATGACCTCATCGAGCAATAGAACATGTGTAAATGGATCACGCTTCTTAGACAACACCCTCTGTAAGTGCCAAACTGCAACAACAATAGAATGCAACTGGTCCATACAAGCACTCATCCTCTGCCAAAGTCCCTCCTTAGCCTTTCCTCCACCCCCAATCTGCGGTGTACCGTGCCTCTGCACCCCACCCGGCATCCCAGCCCCGTACCCCCCACTACCAGAAATTGCCTTCATATCCATTGCATTACTTGTACTCTTCAACCCCATTTGCTTATACTTACTTACCAACCCATCCACGGTCCCCCTCAACTCTCCCAAGTTATAAAATACTTGCAACCCTAACCCCACCTCCGCTTGATTCAAATTCTCCAATCCCTTCTCCAATACTTTCATCCCCTCAGCTCGAATTTTCGATCCAATCTCAATTACCCATTTTAACTCCGAATCAATGGCATCAATCCCCGATAAATGGGACTCGTTATACAGTGTCAAGATTTCAAAATGCAACTGCGCTGCCTTAGAAAGATCCCATTTTTCAGGGTCGGGTTGGGAATTAACAAGATTCTGGAGCTTCTGAACCAGTCGAAGAGTACGAATGGTAGACTGGATAAGGACAGAGGTAGAGTGTAAATTGTTGAGCTGTAGGGTCTGTGCGGTGATCACGCGGTGGGGATCGGAGAGCTCAGAGCGGGCTTGGCGGAGGGACGACTTGAGAGACGATAGCGAGGAGCGGAGAGAGGAGAGGGAAGATTCAGAGGCCTCGAGGGAGGAGAGCTGGTTGAGGAGGTCCTGGTGGCGGGAGAGGACCTCGTGGCGTAGCTGGTTGTCGAGGAGGCGGAGGCCTTCCTGGAGCTTTTCGATACGGGAGGCAGCGGAGCCGGAGTATAGAACAGCGGAGGAGAATTGGGCGGGATTGAAATCCGGGGAGAGGAAAGCAGAGAAAATTGGGTCAGTGGTGAAGGAGTCTAGGGCCGATGGTGAAGGGGGGAGGCGTGCTGGAGTAGGGACGGTGGTGGGGGTGGAATTCGCATTTCCGGTGGTGGTGGTGGTGGTGGTGGGGGCAGATGGCGAGTTTTTGAAGGTGGAGAGTCGTTGGAGTGGGGATCTCGGAATAGCAGAAGAAGCCATGATCCATGCCAGTGAGCAGGGCGGAAGCCGGAAAGTGGTGGTACAATTTATTGCTCTCAATTCAGGGTGCTGACCGAAGTTATTGTTGTACCTAGTTGAGATACAATTTGTCAAATGCAACGTACCACACCGTTTTCCGCAGCATAATATTGCTTAATCTCTGTTGAAAATTTTAATAGATCTTAAAATATTTTTTACTATCAGTGAGTCATAGAGAATGATAAGTGACTTTTTTTTTTAATTTAAATGTAAAAGAAAAAAGTGATAAATAATATATTTAAAATTTTAAGTAGGCTTAATTATAGTGGAGATTACTGAACTTTCATCCTAGTTACAATCAAGTATTGAACTTCAATTTGAAATAACTAAGCTATTAATCATTAACTTCAAACCAATTAGGCCACTCCATTTGGATTTCAGTATCATGCTTGTAGAAATTTAAGAGTAATGATAATGCATCAAATAAGAAACTACCAAATTTATGCCACGTAGAGCAACTATGAATAACATCATTTTTTTTTTGTTAAATGGGGTGGTATCTTCGAGATTTTATTAATGTGCTCACACTTGTGGCGGATGAATATCGTGATTATATGAGAAAATAACGAAAACAGTTAATGAGGAAGTACTAAACGTAAAGTGTAAAAAATGAAGTACTACTTCCATTACAATAAAAACTAATGCAAGTAAATATTAAAGCAAAAATAAAAAAAATATATATTCTAATGTTAGGGAGTCTAAAATTTTTAGTATTAATTAATTAGCTTGATGTTAAGTTGTTTGAATGTGTGTATGTTTATTATGTTTAGTTTGATTTTCAATTAATTGACCATTAGTAAATTGTTTGTGAATTTTATTATCATCGAGAGATAATAAAATCGTTAGCACGTAGTAATAAGTATTGCGAGGTTCGATAGCGATATACCTCTATGTTTTGCATGGTTCATTAAGATGTTCTAGCTCGCTAATGCATTATCATGTTCGTATTTTTCATCGAGAAAAATCATGAGTGGAATAAATTTAATTGCTATTGAGAGAAG
>CAIGRL010021456.1:0-14042 GCA_903798325.1 Fraxinus xanthoxyloides
GCCCCCCCCCCCCCCCAACCAATGCCGGTTGACATGTTAGCTAGGCAGTAGGAATGTCATTGTCTTTCAGTTCGTGTTCTCCCTTCGTCATTTTTTCCTTTATGTGTCTGTAGGTGGGGTAGGGATGGCGCTGGCCCATGGCGGCACTCCGCCTGTCAGGGATAAGGTGGGGTGGGGCAGTTCCAAGAACCCCATGCCATTTTTATTTTCCAAAATAAAACTGTAATTCCCATCTAAAATTTTGGGGTAAAAAAAAAACTAGAATTCCCATCTAAAATTGGCCAGTCATGGAAACCTAACTAGACTAAGTCACATAAAAACAATACAAAATTCATATATTCATTTCTACATACTTGTTAGCTACACCGCAACTACACAGGTTCAAATCATCTTATAAGAAAACTAATTTAATTAAAAACCAAAAATAGCCAATAACATAATTGAAATGGAGGAAGCCGACTGTAAATTTAGAGGGAAGCATAGAAAAATCTGCTAATCGGGGAAAAGGTGGAGTGAAGATTCGAGATCTTAAAATTTCGCCTGCAAGAGAGGCCAAGAGAGGGGGAAGAGAGGCTGCTGGAGGTGAGTGGAGATAGGAGGAGATGAAGTCAAAAGAGGATAGCAGTTGCTGTGCCAGACAGTTACAGTATGCACGGTGGTGACTGCTGAGAGAGAGAGATTAAGAAATAGGAAAACGGAATTAGGGATTCAGCTCTGAAATGCTTTTGAAATCAGAGAAATTGACTGGCTTACTCAGGTAAGTTTTCAGTTTTGAAATTAGGGGCAACTTTTTTTTTTTTCTTAGGATAATACGAGGACAATGTTCTCTGCCCTCGACCAGAGGCAAATTTCTTTGCCCTGCCCCCATCCCGCCAACCCAATTAAGAGGGGAATCCTTGCCCCGATCACCAACCAGCCCTAGGGTGGGTGGGGGATGATGGTGTCGGGTGTACTGACATATGTTAGCTGGTTCAAAAATTACTTCAATAAGCCTAAACTTCAGTTGAGACATCATTTGTATGGCCATAGCCTTTACACAATCAACCAGGCAGGCTTCTGTTGTATTTGTCCAATTCCTACATACTTGAACAACTGCGTTTCAGATAAATGCAAGTAATTTTAATGCAGTGGTCAATTAGTATGCAACCTTGGGATGTTCAATCTGAATCAAATCCCAGATCATCAAATTTAGAGTGAGATAAAAATCCCCACTAGTTGCGCAAGTACTTAAAGCTAAATGGAGCACTATGACATCTTTTGAGCCATAACTTGGCAGCATAGGTTTATGACATCATTTTTCAAGTCATCCCACAAACATAGCTTTAGGTCATATGTATTTCCTTGTCCTGTGGTGTTCCCCAAGTTCCGTTTATTATTTTTCTTTTCTTTCTTCTTTGTCCTTCAACTTATTTTTGAGAACTTCAAGTTCTGACCATTAGATAAAGTAAGGCCTTCAATGTTGACAATGGAGCCAATTAATTATATATACGCTGCTTCATATGTCAACTTATATACTTAGATAGAATAAGAGGTAATTTTGCTTCTTATATATGGATGGAATAGAGGGAAAGTTTTTCTGACTAATGACAAGAACACAAGGTAATAATAATTCAAATGTCATACCTTTAAATCAATTAGTTCAATTGTTCCATTTTCTGGCCAAGATGATGGGGGACGAAAATCTTCAATAACTGCTGGAGCTTCACCAGGTATATGGCAGTATTGATGAATCCTTTCTATGGAGATAATTTTGTTCTCAAGTTTGCAAAAGCTAAGAATCCATCGGGATAGACGTGCATTCATATTCAGACCATATGTGACAGCAAGTCCTGCCATACCTATAGAGAAAAACTTTTAATTATAATCAGAAATGTGATAAAGGCTTGCACGATGATTGCAAATGGTGACTTATTGCTCTATATCTTCACTAACAAATTGTTTTCATCATTAAATTGAAGAAATATTTCCATAACAGTATTATAAGTCACGGTTGAGAATTGGAATACCAGTACATTTAATTTCAGAATTGCAAATGCATCACAATGAATTAACTCGGTCTTGGCAAGAATCTTTAACTAACGTGCATTTGATATTGAAAGGGAATAGAAATGTACTTACTTGGATCTATACTCCCATGTGGGAAGCTCACAAGTAAAACCATGCAAAAAGCAAATACAAATGTCGAGAGCAGTTCCATACGCAGGCAGAGCCATTCAATAGCTGCAAGGCTGCAGAAGAAAGGCCGAGCAAAGCAATCAAGAAGATAGATATTCCTCTTCATGAATCTCTTTTCTTGTCCAAAACCTCTTATTGTAGCTGCCCCAGCAATTGACTCGGCAAAAAGATGAATTATCGGAGATTTTTGGATACTAACAATGCGAACGAGTTCCCTTGACGAAGCCATATAGTATTTCTGCATTTGTATGGGTTAAAATGATATTCATTTGATCAAAATTTAACATTTTGCAAAGATATTTGATCACCAAAAATCTAAATAAACAGATGCAAATCATGAGGTGATAACTTGCTCGTCCAAATCTCTTTTGATACTCGAGTTCATGTTAGAAGATGATTTTTTTCAATAAACAAAAGGTTCACCATGCACACAACATCATATCCAACAGCTTGCAAGCAAGCACGTGCATTCACACACACTTAATACCATCAATTAACAAATTGACAAAGGGACAAATTAATCTTTTGAATTTATAGCATTCTAATATTGCTACCTGCATCCACAAGCAGGCAATTGCCATTGGAACAATGAGGAGCAAAATTTGCCAGGTAACTTTTGTCATTACACCAACAATACCAACAAGCTGGATTGTTGTTGAAGCAAAGCCACCAAGTCTGAATGGAATATCAAGATCAACAACACTTTGGTCAATCGACACCTACAGATAATAAGAAATCTCATAATGGTGAAATAGAACTGGAGAGTGAAAATGGAAGAGAAGAAAAAAAGGTTGAAAATATCAACTGTAAGGGCCAAAGGTATATAAATACAATTTTAGAACTGATAACATTTGAGCGTACACGATTTAGTATTCGTCCAGCTGGGGTAGAGTCAAAGAAAGACATTGGTGCCCGAAAGACTGTTCTGAGCATTTTCAAGAACAACTTCTGTGCTGCTGCAAGACCAAATGTAGCAACCAGAACAGCCCTGACAAATATGAAGCAGGAGCTCCCAAAAGCAAGTGCCATATATACACCAATAAGCACCACATTACTGGTTTTTGGTTTGTCCCCGGCAGTTTGCGGATTAGCCCAAGCCATCCACCAATTACTGGCTATTTGAAGGACCTGAAATAGTGTTTGTGCAATAATAATAAGTGGAATCAACATCCCTTTGTATGCAGCTGCCATATATGATAAATACACTTTCATGCTGACACTTCCTCGTTCCCGTTCCTCTTCCTGCACAAGTTGCTTTCTCCTAGAACGTTTGGCTTTCTTTTTCTCCTTCATTGCCTTCTTGTCTGAAATTGAAGTGCTTTCTTTGACTTCCTTTACCATGCCATCCATATTATTAGCAACTGAATCGCACTTTTTACTCATGATAATAGACCTCTCAAGAGGATTATTTTCATCTGATTCTTCAGAAGCTTGGTTGGAAAAATCCATAGCCTCAATGGCTTCATGGTGAGCACAGACCAACGTGTTAAAATCAGTCCCCGCTTGCAAAAGGTCATCATATTTTCCAGCCTGAATAATACGACCTTCCTTCAAAACCTACAATGATGCTGAAAATTAGACAAGAATCATAATTAAACTACACTTGGTATCTGTGCTCTACGACCCTTTTTTTTCGTTCTTTTTTGTTGTTGGGGGGTGGGGTGGGTGGTTTGGGGTTAATGGGAGTTCAGGTTGTAGAATATGCACTAGGTTCTGAAATTGTCTGTAATCTGAGAGGGAGAGAGAGATTAAACATGCAGAGGAAAATGCCACTTGAAGTCAAAAACTCAACCAGAGGAGCTTCGGAGAAAGTAGAGGGAAAGAACCGCGCAAAGTCATAAGCGGGTAAATGAGATGGCAGGGCTATGCTCTGAGGCCTGGATGCCTAGGGGGTTAGGGCTAGTGTTTATCTGCTCAGACCAGAAAATCAGAGATTCACAAATCAGATTGTAAATATAAAGGACTGAAGTATCAATTTGACATGACACTAATATACATTCGATCGAAGTTGAAAAAAAAAATCTGTCTAGGATTTCGATCTTTCCCTTTCTGCTATGTATTTTATCCAGAAACTAGATCATACTCTCAGTGCCTAAATAACTGCCGTCTATTGTCATGCGGTTAACATTTGAGGAAGGAATGAACTGTTACTACACGGGACTTGCTTAAATGTTTACCAGACCAAAACTGAGGGTAAAAAACTAAAAAGACGTCTGGAGGGAAATATTTAGACACGACATAATAAACAGAAATAAATACCAAAATCAAATCAGCAGCAGGCAGAAATTCAACTTGATGTGTTACGAATACCACGGTCTTTGTTGCTAGGGCTGTCAGTATGTATTCCTGCAATTACACATGATACTTTTAGCCTTACACCGTTTTTTTTTTTTAGCAGCAAAAGAAATGATTCAACCTATGTCCAAACCTTAAATAATTCTGAACCAGTATGAGCGTCTACGGCACTGAATGGATCGTCAAGTAAATAGATGTCTGCATCTTGATATAGTGCTCTGGCAAGTTGCACTCGTTGCTTCTGACCACCACTAAGGTTTATGCCTCTATCACCAATAATGGTCTGATCACCATGTGAGAAAAGCTCCAAATCTTTCTTCAGTGAACAGGCATGAAGAACACTCTTGTATTTTGCCTTGTCCATAGGATACCCAAAGAGAATATTTTCCTCTATATTTCCTGATTGTATCCAAGCTGACTGAGAGACATAAGCAGCAGAACCGCAAATCCTAACCTAAAGAGAACACCCTTAGATCAAGCACAACACACAATGAACAAAATTCCTGGAGAAGAGACTGTCTCATAGTAAATGACCAAAAAAGTGACAAAAAATAAATTTTAGTGTTATAAACCCAAGACTTACTTCGCCAGAGACTTTTGGAATCTCACCGAGAATGCAGGAAAGGAAACTGGATTTCCCAGAACCAACCACACCACAGACAGCCACTCGCATACCCTTCTCCAACCTAATTTGAATTCCTGACAGGGTTAGGGTTGGGGTTGGAGAAGATGGATCCCAAGAGAACTCGCCTTCTTTGATTTCTATGGCCACATTTGTAATGCCTCGTGGCAAAATGATAGTAGCATCTTCCGGCAGCTCTTCCTCCAGCAGGAATCCAGAAATTCGATCAAGGGAGACTTTTGTCTGAGCCATCATCGAAACCAAGTCAGGGAAATTCCTAAGTGGTTCTTGCAGGATCCGAAAAGTAGCGAGAGCAGAAAGAACGCTTCCTGCTGTGAGCTGACCGCCTAACAAAATGCAAGTGCCAAAAGTGATAGCTGAAACAAATATAGGGGAGCTCCAGAAAATAAACGTGATGAAAGCCTGTGAGTAAAGAGCTTTTCGGAGATACTTGAATTCCACACTGCGCATATCTTCAAGCAAAACTCTGTACCTTTCCTCCCATGCTTGCAACTTGAGAATCCTCATGTTCCTAAGGCATTCAGAAGTCTTCCTCATCCTTTCATCCTTGGCGGACATCAACTTGTCTTGGTAATCTTCTTGAACCCTTGCCAATGGGACAGTTGCAACAATGGATATAATAGTGGCAACCAGTGTGGCAACAGAGGCAATTCCGACATTCTTATATAGAATAGCAAGGGCAAGGACAATTTGAAGAGGAAGCATCCATATGTCATGTAGATACCAAGAATAGTCCCCGACTCTTTGTACATCAACTGCCATGTAGTTAACGATCTCCCCACTCGAGTGACTTTGCCTGGCTGAACTTGAAAGCCTGAGTCCTTTCCGATATACCATTGCCGTGAGAGCTGATCTAACATGCATTCCCAAAATGTCGACTCCAAGATACCATTGCCGGGTCGTTAAGGTCTCTATTAATTTTGCAGTGAAGAAAATTCCTGCAAGAATGTAACCTTCATGCGGGAAAGTCTCCTTCCCTCCCAAGTAATCCACAAAGTAGCTAATCATATAAGGACCCACATATGAAACTAAAGTGTTCACCCCTGCAAATACTGCATTACAAGCAGCCTCCTTCCAGAAAGATTTGAGAATTGCCCAAGCTAAAGAAGGCTGCTTACTTGGATCCTCTGACTTCAACTTCTCCCAATTCGAGTTCAGTATCTTATAATTCGTCTTGCTACGATCTTTCGGTGCAAGCAATGGAATATCTTTTAGCTCAAGCGGTCTCTTTGCCCCTATGGAAAGAAGTGAATTCAACCAGGAAAGAGTGACCAAACTAAAAAGGCCAGCTTCACTATAAGGAGTAACCTTAAGACACCCTGCTTCTTCTTCAAGAAGCAATGGCTCTTGAAGATCAGAGTTCCTGCACACTTGAATTCCAGTAACACCCCTAATTGCAACAAAACATAGAAAAGCAAGAGCCGGAGTAACAGCAAAATTGGCCGAAACATGAGAACTCAAATGGCTTGACCCTTCAATCAGAAATCCCTTACCATCAGCATACAAAGTACACAGACAAATTAAAAAGGAAACAATCCACCAAATTCTCAACAGTAATGGGAATTTCTCAGCAGTCTTGTATTTGCAATACAGAGCTGAAAAGCTAAGCACAATCCAAGCTAAACCCTGAGACGCAGGAAGTAACAATATCGTCCAATCTGAATTATTACCGTTTCCACTTGCAGCACCCCTCACTAAACCAACAGCATCAAACACCAATACCAAAACTTGCACAAACAAAACATAAACGCAACAAAATACTGAAGCTTTGTAGTCTTTACCAATCACGGCACTCTGGATTTCTTCACCTTCAACAGCTCCTCTGTGCCTAATGGCCACCCTATTCCCATTTGAGTCGTCTTTTCGAACTCCAATCCGGTCCAAACACACGAAAACCAGCCTTGCAGAGACAATTAACAGGAACGCGAGAAACAGTGTCAAGTTTATGCAAACTGAGGCTAATTCCAATATGGGCACTACCCGTAAGGCCCCCGGGAGATGGTTTGCGGCTTCAGATGTTGTCGTTTCAGTAGCCCAGAAAAGATTGATACCCATATTAATTGTTACAGATATCAATCTTTGAACAAAGAGAATGATGAAAATCAATGACTAGAGTCTGATTAACAATAACTATGGTCTTAATGGAGTCCAGTATTGATATGATCAGGGGGCAGAGATCGAATCGGGATAGGGGCATTACACCATCTGGCAATGGATACGCAAAATGATGACAAGTCACAGAGAGAAGGAGAATCTGCAAGACACAGACACAAACAAAGTCATTGAATAATAGGTAGAAAGATACAAGAAGCAATTACACACAAAAACATACGCAAACTCTCAATCTTTATCTCTCTCTCTCTCTCTCTCTCCCTGCCCCTCTGAGTGTGTGTGTCTCTCTCTCTCTCTGAGTCTTGTTTGTACTTTATCAATATTAAGGCGAGAAGGGGACAAAAAGAGTGGGCAAAAATTGAAATCTGGAACGAACCGTTTACAGAGAATACAAAAACGTGACTTGGGCCTCTGATTCTTTCCTTGAAAAATCGTTTACCGAGCCGTGATGATTCCCGATGCAAATTCAGCAATACATGCACCGATACAGATAAAAATCTAGAGAGATGCTTATAGAGAGAGGAACAACAACTCCTCACAGCTACACTGTACTAGTAACATTTGCAGGTAATGTGATGAGAGAGAAAGATATACACGAATCCACCCTAGCATTATATACATTTTTGTGTACGTATAGATCAAATTAATCATTTTTTTAAGAAATAAATAATACATTATAACTAACAAGATCATCGTAGTTAACAACATTAATTCTGTTTGTGATTAGCATGTTTGGGCGGGCCGACATATAGTGCCGTGTTAAATCCCAACTTTCAAAAGAGAGTTCGTAAAGAAAACCTTTATAGTCAATATTACAGCTCACGAAATACAATTATATCCTCCTTTGTATCTTTGAACATATTTGAATTTGACTAATGTTTTCAAAATTAATTTTTCTTCTATCTATTATCGAATCATTCATTTTTATTTATTTATAATTTAAATTGTGTATAAATGCTTCATAACCATACTTAAGTGCTGATCAAATTTGAAATGGATGGGATTATTTGATTTTTAAAAGGAAATTTTAAACTTTATGAAGAAAAATCGATTGACTTTCTATTATTTACTGCGGATTACGACTACGAATATATACTTGTGATTGCAATGACGTTGAGGTTAATATCATGTTTTATGAGCACATGAGTGGTGATTTGTGCAAGATTTTTGTTGCGGTGACTAATTTTTATTATCTCTACACATTATAAACGTTGAACCCCAATCTTGATGGTCCCCACCGCGCCTATCTCTACACATTATAGTCTATAGAGATTGAGGAGATAATATATATAAACGTTGTTAATGAATTAACATCATCGAAGAGTCCAACGAATTTTATCAATGATATGAAAATCGGATTTTATTACTTTTGATAAAATGTTGTGACATATATTTAATCAAACATGTCACGATCACAATAACACACTATTTGTGATTCTGATTATATACTAATCACAAATCACATATCTTTACATGCCGCACAATTAATGGGTCACAATCACCACTACCATTACCACTATCAAATCGAGACACAAGTCCATATCAAGTCTAGCCACAACAGCATCTACAAAGATTAAAGTCAAAACAACTATCCAAATGGACGATCACATGGCATCAACCAAAGATTGGACACCCACGAGCTCCCTCTCCTCCCCCCAAAACATTGACTATTTGACTTTCATAGCGATATTGGATGGAGAAGCATAAACAGAACTAAAATTTTGCTTCAAAAAGGAAGCTCGGACAAGGATAATTCTTCTTGTACAAAATTGTATACAAAATATTTGACAAAATAGCCGCATAGCGCCCCCTCTATTGGTGCGGCGCCTGCGGCATAAGGCGGCCTTCCAATAAGGGGGCGCCATGTAGCTATTTTTGTCACCCATTTTATAATGGATTTTGTACCTGTAGCATGACCTCTCGGACAATGAAGATTGTATAGTGGTGGGAAGGAAGACTAGTTGGGGAAAGACGGGAGGGATTCCTACCGTGGAAAGTCAAGAGGCAAGGACATCAATTAAGGCATTTAGTGCTAAGGAATTGTGTGATTGCCTCTTTTGTGTTTTTTGTGATGAAATGGTTATTGAAAATAACTAATAGGTGTTAAAACTTAAAATGCTTTTAAACTTAATAGTAAGTTTCTAAAATACATGTCGATATAAGATTTTATTTACTTAATTACTTTAAATTTTGATTTGAGCCTTTAATCCTTGATCGTGACAATTCATTTTTCAAAACATTGGATTTTATAGTCTAACGAATTTGAATTGGATTGATCGATTTCATCCCATTTTGGGAAAGCTTGAATTTTTATATTTTAGAAAAGAAAAATACCTCGTGACAAAAAGATGACAATATTTGTATACAACAATTTTTCATAGTGATATTAAGCTCCTTCCCACTTTTTCTGAAAATTAATTTTCTGAAACTTGTTTTTAATCCCACATTTTATGAGATTTACCATTTTTAAACTTTTTTATCACGCATTTCATCAAAATTTATTAAAATTTTGATTATTAAATAAATCGAATAGGGGCTAAATATATTACTTTTAGACAAATTCAGCCTTTGTTTGATTTGTCAAGATTATGTTTTTAGTAGATTTAGATAAAATTTAATGAATTTTGTTATTGAAAAATTGATAAATGTTGTGAATCTCATATAATGTGTGATTGAAAAATGATTTCAAGGGAAAAAAAAGTTTTAAAAAATTGGGACCAAACATAGGCTTAATAGTTACATGTCAAATCAATTAAAAATAATTACTTATATTCGACTAATTTAAAGCAATGGTGGGTAATGAATGTCCTCTTATTTTTAGCTTATGAATTTGTCCTAATTACATGTATTGCATGACACCTAATTTTCCTCATGGGGATATGGCGTATACGGTTGGGTCTTCTACCTTGGGAAATTTGGTGTGAGCCAACCGTATTCCATGATGCATTTGAATAACTTCAAGATGAGGTAACGTAGTTAATGAAATGTCACAATATTAAAAGGAAGTGATAATAACATCGATATTTCAATTATCAATTGTATTTAGTTTCGAGATTCAAAGTGTGACGAGATGCTAGAAGCAGTAAGTAAAGAAGCTTGGGTTAACAATAGTAGATAATATTAAGTTAACAATAGTAGATAATATTAGGAGCATATTTGGCTAAGGTTATGAAAAGAAAAATTACTTCTTCTTTATAATAGGTAACTTACCATCAAAATAAAATTTTTGTACTAAAAATTCTATAGAAAAAGTTTGCTTTTCAAATTTGGGTTTTTTTTGTAAATTTTTAATCTGTTTTCAAAAACGCGTTTTCGAAAACAGGAAAAAAAACATACACTAAATTTTTTGTACTAAAAGTTCTATAGAAAAAGTTGGCTTTTCAAAACAACGCATGCAATCCTTAAAAGTAAATCTTAAACTACACTTTTTAAGGAACAAAAAATTTAAATTTTAATCATTATTCATCCTCATCTCTTTAAAAATTTAAAAGAAAGGGCACTTTCAATTTGTCGGTACTTGAAACATGTACAATATTTTAGGGAATGTTCTCTTTGTATTTTAATTTTGTGTTTTGAGTTTTGAATTTATTTTGAATTTTGTATTTTGAGTGTCCATTTTGATATCGTTGAAAATGTGTTCTTTTTGACATTTTGAAAAATTGTTTTGAAAACACCAAAAATGAGTTTGAAATTTTTGATTTAATTATAATTAAAAACACTCAAAACAACAAATTTGTCATTTTGAGTTTTCATTGTAAATTTTTTACTTGCTTTCAAAAACGCATTTTCGAAAATAGGAAAGAAAACATGTTTTCACTGTTTTGAAAAATCGAAAATAGAAAACGGTTTGAAAATGATAAAGAGAACAAGTACCAACTACCAAGCATTCCACCCGTCCAAGTAAATAAACTGGAAAATGCATCTTTTACCCATTAAAGTTAGATCAATTGACAATGAAAGGGAAATTTCATTTTTATTTAGCCAATAAATGTACCTTGCCTATTAAAAAACCCACAAATTAAACGTTGGTTGATTGTTGAAAAAATTTAGCCCTTGTCTGATAAGAATTTAAAACAATTTTTTAGTATATTTTGATAAAATCAATGAAATATGATTGAAAATATGTGGATCTCATAAAATACATGATTAAAATTAATTATTAATTTTAACCTATATTAAAATTTAAAATTCAACTTCTACACTTTATTGTGACTATAAGTACATCAATCACGGTCAAATTCGACTGTACCATGATAAGCGGTCCATAATATTATCCTATTATAGAGCTGTCACATTCAATTGGAATATGGTATCGGTATCATGATTGTTTCTTACAAACAACTATTTATATTTGGGTAAAGAGGATGCACCTTGTAAGATAAACATATATGAGATGTTGGTTAAAAGATAAGATGTGTGATATGGAAAATTATACTAAAATAAGTAATTTATTCGAAGTTAAATTTGGAAGAAGAAAAAAAAATTGTCTCACCTTGACGAGAGTGAAGCTCTTATAGAACCAAAGATGCCTAGAGTTGGCGCAATCTCTAAACAAATAAGGTGGTTGTCTAATGTTCTATCTCATGTCTAATTAAAGACCCTAATTAAAAAAAAAAATCGTTTCAAATAATTTTGCTGATGGAATATGTGATTTATACTTTTCCGATAGGTGATAATTTTTTTATGATAACTATAGATATTCGGGTCAGCTTGCGCGCACCTCGACTAATCCCAGACGCCCTGAAGTTTACGGTCGAATACTCACCTTAGTGACCTTAAGGGGACTCGAACTGCTGATCATTAGGGAGCAAACTCAATGCCTGACTAATTGAGCAACCCTTCAAAATTAAAAAAAAATAAAAATAGTATGACTGGTAGGTGATAATTAAAATAATCATTTTAATAAATAAAATTTATAGATGGAAATTTTGTTACTAGATAAAGCAATAAAATAGTAAATATTACAGACAAAGAAGTCCGTGGATTACAAAATAACAAATTTTAAGATTAAATATAGAGTTTATCGACGGTGGTAATTTTTTCTAAAAAAATATTAATAAATTCCATTTACCATTTGGATTTTTATTATTAAATAAAGTAATAAAATATAAAAAAATGGTATCACTTTAAAGAGAATATGTCAGTAATTAAATAAGAGAACTTAAACTTTTCCTTTATTAATATTAAAACATAAATATCTCAATAGATTTAAATAGAGGAAAAATATTTAATGCTATGAATTAAATAATATCTGATAATATTACAAGTACAAAATAGAAAGGTATTTAAACAAATTTATAATAATTTATAAGAATATATAAAGTTATAGAAATTGTAATTTTTTTGTCATCATCCAACGTCTTTTCCGTCGACTATCGTAGATCATAGCACTGTCGACGATTTCCTATAACATGACTTAACAATATTGTCATCGGACAAGGTTGTTCCACAGTTATCAATGATAGCACTTTCAATGAATATGGTGAAATCATCAACATATACTTTGTATCGTTCATCGTTTGCCCCATTTTATTAATTATCATACTCAAAAAACGCTTCAACTATGTTAGCATGATATGCATGACATATGAAGTTGACAATGGTACAAAAGACGTATGAAGTTGACAAAATGCATGAACTTTACCCCATGTACCAAACCTATTCATGAGCTCAAATATATATTATTTTTTAATCGAAGTCATACATGAACTCGCAAATTTCTATCCCATCATCCATAAATTAACTTCTCTTAGTCAAAACTAACGAAGTAATCCACCCGACACAATATAGTGCCTATGTGGCAACCACTTGACAAGTTAATTGCGCGTACAATACGTGAACTTTATTTACCGTATCAAAATCATACTAGAACTTTACCCAGTGTATGAAAATCATGCACGAACTCAATTTTGTATCAAAATCATACATAGAATCACAAATTTTTATCACATAATATATGAATTAACTTTCATATGTCACACACAAAGTATCCGACAATCTACGTGGCAAATGGAATGTCTACTTTCATTTGTATTTTATTATCCTCGTCTTACAATAATTTTGAGGTAGTACACAGATTTTCCAAAGGGATAAATTAAAGCAGTCCACTTACTAACACTCATCTTTGAAAAACTGATGTCAACATTGACTTCAATCCAATCTACTACGGACTGCCTTAGTTCATCTCTTATGAATCATCGCTTACATTTCTCTTGAAATAAAGGATTTTTCTTTAACAAATTAATATTAAATAAATTGAGTAATAAACAAATGATTTTTTCCCAAAGTTGGTCAAGAAATTAGGTTTGTGGAAAGATTCCATGTTGAATAATGACAAATTCCAACTAGTGCACTGGTCTCTAACACGTGGCTAGTATGTACCGAAAGTTGTAGCTTTTTTATCCTGCCATTCTGTTTCCACTTTGCTCCTTAAGCTTTATGCCAAGTAACAAAAGAAGATTCAAAATACGTGTTTGAATATCATTTCAATGATAATAGAATTTTTGAAATAGTGATTGATAGGAGAATGTGTGGTGAAAAAGTGATTAAAAAGTTTAAATTTATGTGTAATGTTATTTTATTTGAAAAACTCATAATTGAAATGAAGAAAGAGAAAAAAATGAGTGTCAAACGGGGGTGTACATTAGTAATCTTAGAGATTTGAAAATTGCAATAAGGTAAGTGCTTCATATCCAAGTAGTGATGACAAAAAAATCCGCCACCCCTACGTTGCTCCGCTCCGACGGGTTGGTGGGGCGATTCCTCCTCGAAGTGCCCCGAACACGTCCCGTGAAGAATTTAAAAAAAAAATTAACTA
>CAIGRL010021486.1:0-16529 GCA_903798325.1 Fraxinus xanthoxyloides
ATAGATTTTGTGACAGATTTGCAGGTCCTGAGGTTGTAATTAATTTTTTAACTTTTTCCTCTTTCCTTTTTTATTTTATTTAAATGGGAGTATATATTCGTTATTTTTTCAATTATTTCCTTTTTTATTTTATTTAAATGGGAGTATATATTCGTTATTTTTTCAATTATTTATTGAAAAATGGAAGGTAGGGATATTCCACACTAAATGTTTGAAAAAAGGATGTTTCGTGTTATTTTCAAAAGGTAGGGAGGTTTTCGACAGTTTGACCAATAGATAGAGGGGCTTTGTGCTGTTTAGCCTATTTAAATTGATCAATTTTACTAAATCCATAGCAAAGCATGGTTCAAAGACTGTTGTCCAATACTTCCATCAAAAACTGCCATAAATGTCGTGTCGTGGATCGTAATGAACAATATTAAAAATTTAAAACATTAGCAATTGATTGCGTGGTCATTATTTAATTAAACTAATAAACTTCCTCATTTATTATTTAATTTATGGGTCTAGCAATGGAGAATGAGGGACGAATTATTTTCACTGCAAATCTGTCACAAAATCTATTCAATTTACTTTCAAATTCTTAATCAGTTGTTGATTTGATTACTAACATCGACACAATAATTCATCACTAATTATCTATCATTGCTGGGGTCTTTTCCGGCAGTGATATCAAATTTAGATTTTCACTACTACATGAAAAGTAATTGAGTACAAGCAATATATTTCCCCCTCTTGCTTCAATTTGTTGGGTAATTGATTTTGGGTGGATCCTCACCAATTTGACTAATTGAAGAGTGATGTTAACTACTCAAAAGATATATACCCCCAAGATCTTATGGAGGGCCTAAATTATTTTTTGGCTCGATTGGTTACGTGTGTCATTACCCTATTTTAATTGCGTTAAGTCATTTTTCCGCACAAAATTACAGTACACCTATCACGTAAGACTTGGACCTTTTCTTGAAAAAAAAGGACTCGAACATTTTCTTGAAAAAAGAAGTCGAGTGTGCCTAAAAATCACTAGCTCCTGATATGTACCTAAAACTGTGGCTTGCTGTGGGCCTACTACTACAACAAATACATACATACACCAACTCGCCCATTGAAAGGTTTAGTGCGTGAATTTCGAGATCAAGTCATGACACAATGGAACAATCCATATGTTGTGAAAAAAGTCAATAAATAAATTGATTATAAATGTAGAAAATAAAAGATGCGGGCCTAAGATTATTTTTTGGATTGATTGGTCGTGTATCATTTGTCCTACTTTCATCGGGCTAATCAATTTTCACACAAATTGTTTATAAATAGTAAATTTAAGATTACGTAATTATGTCTAATCATAAGTATATTTTGATTCCAATCATTGATAAGTTAGTTATGTATGCCGTCTACTCAACTGAAGTTTCATCATTTTCCCATATGAATTGTTTGTGAAAATTATGAATTCGAGATAATAATATTCATAATTAGGAAAAATAGCACTGCTGGTCTTCAAATTCTTCACCATGTTGCAATTTAGACCCCAACTTATAAAAATGAGCTAGTTAATTTTCAACTTCTAATCAATGTTGCACCATTAGTCCCTAACTTTTCATTTTGATTTCAACTATGATTGAAAACATTGAATCAATGATGTATCACTTTACTATTGCCAATAATAAAAGCATATATCCCACTCCGAACGGTTCATCTCTCATTTCACTATGCTATGGTGTCATCCACATTTCCAATTTGTCCTTTTTGAGTCCCACAAAAAAAATGGAAACTTACCCACCTTTAAAAGTAAGATGGTATGTTCTCTAGACTAATTTAAATTTGACTTCAAGAAATAATTTCCTTAAACCATTTTGGGACTAAAATAATGGTTGAACCTTGGTATAGCATATATTCCATCTTGTTTGTACTTTAAATATTTGTATAATGTGCGCGGACGTTATGCTCAACTTATTGAGACTCGAGCTTATCTTAAGTAAAAGAAATATAGGATCCTAACGTCAAGTGAGCAACATTTTATACTAAATACGTGGTCGAAATGACATCATATGCCTGCCACTTATCAATCAAAATATAGTGTACCGCACACTAAAAATAGTTTGATAGCTATACATGTTCGAGTTTCAATTTTGGTTAAAAATACATTTTGAAATAGTAAATTAATGGAAAATGAGTGGTTAATAATAAAAAAAATTAAATTTGTGTGTAATATTATTTTATTGATAAATGTGTGACTGAAAGGAAGAGAGAGAAAAATATATTTTAAAAATATTGTGGATCAAAAAAATCTACCCTCAAGAAGCTTGTAACCATTGCTTCATCAAATCTGTGGATGCAAATTGTATGGATCACGTCAAAATATTATGTCGTTAAAGCGCATGGATCATGTCAAAATATTATGTCGTTAAAACGCATGTTTGATGCAGATTTTTTGGGAATAATTTTTTTTGAAAAGTGATATTTTTGTAAAATGTGTACTTAAGAAGTATGAAAAGATTATGAATCTATGTGCAAAATTATTTTATCGGGGGAATGCATGATCAAGGGTGCATGATTAAAAATGATTTTTAGAGAATCTATAGCAAGTATAGGCTTAAATATGGTAGCTAATGCGGACAATTTGAAAAAGTCGAATGTTAAAGGATTTGTCATAATAACAGCATTGATTATCACTCAACAGCATGGTCCTACATCCTTTTTATTTCAATGAAATTGGTTACATGAATCCAAATAAAAAACAAATGACAGGAAATTCTAGAATATAAAAGCTGTCATATTTGATGATCAACAGTTAATAATGACTACTACTGTCTATTGTACTGTCCAATATAATAGTCCTATATTCCATTTATATAGGCTCATTTATTTTATTCTATTTTATTGTCACAATTATATAGTCTTGTACTCTTGTTTCTTTATTAAGATTTTTTTATTTTGTTCGTTTACTAATATGTCTTTATTTCTTTATTACTTCCAATAATAATTAACTAATAGTTATTAGTAATTAAATAATGATAAATTAGGAAAGTTTTTGACAAAAATTATTTTTTCTAAACATTAAATAAGATTTCTTAATTCGTGTGAAAACAAAACAAGACTATATAAATGGGACGGATGGAATAATACTATGTATCGAATATTCAAAAGAAGAAAATCGTGACATTATTGTGTTGTATAGTAAGTAATAGTCGATGTTTTTAAGGTTAGTCCTTTTTGTTACGATACCTTACTTCTGCTATTTGCATAACTCGGATTTCATAATTGAAACTACTACATTCAAGGTTTTTTTTCCTTTTTCATTTTTCGATAAACGGCAATTCATGCATTAATAATCAATCAGGTCCCAATGAAACGAAAACAAGTAAAATTAGGTCCCAATTGGATTGGTCCGCGGTTAAGGAGATAAGTTTTAGAGTATCATTAGATTCCACACAAACATGGGCTATGCTCATGCCAATGCGTAATAGATTATTAAACCAAAAAAATGTGTTTGTGATTGATGGAAAATCAAGAAATGACAATTTTGAATCCTATGTAATGGGGTGTTGTGATAACTGGGATTAGTAGGGCTCATAATCTTATCCAAAAACGTTCCCTTTTTCTTGTGATGGATCCAAGACATAGATAGTGGGTGTTTGGTTTTTTATTCCACTGAAATTAGGAAGTTGATATACAGCTACGTCGTCTTCTTCATAATGAACTGGTTTACTTTTTGTTCTGAGTTATTTCCATTTTTGAACCTCTACAACGTTCTGAACTTGGCAGTGATCACATGGAGTTGGCTCGATAAGTTGTCACTCCTGATTTCTATTCTTGTAATACTTTGTTGTGGACATAATTTATGTAAATAAATTTGTCACCTCTGTTACAACTTCAACTTTTAAAGGAGATGGTATAACATAGAATCGGAGCAGCTAGAGGTACGAAATTCTTTCACTGGCAATAAAAAGATGAGATTTTTTCTTTCAGAGTGCCTTTTATCCAAGGAAACGAGAGTCTTTCACAATTCTATTCAATTGGCAAAGTCGTAAGTGTAAGAGTTTTAATCGAACATGTGGGCTTATATGTAAAATATTGCGTATTAAATTAAAGGCTATCAATTTTGGTTAAACCCGTTTAAAGCGATCTAATAAGGTTTCGGTATTTTGGACTTTCAAGCATCTAATTAAAGTATGAGCTTATATGTGTAGAGAGACCAGACTCGTTCCAAATTTTATGATGGGTCGAATTAGGTCAATGAGCTGTTATTATATATATAAGGTTATGGTCTCCGGATCACTTGTGAATTGTTCATTCTGTTCTGGCTCCCATCATATGGTCTCCGGATCACTTGTGAATTGTTCATTCTGTTCTGGCTCCCATCATCAGAGAGAAATAAAGAACTACGTGTTAATCTGGAAGACTAAAACCGTAGAATTCATCCATTGCGATAACTATGTCTGATTCAGGAACAATTCCGCTTTAGTTCAAAAATTCTTGATGATCCAACATGAACGATCATTATGACGGTAAAATATTTTACTAACAGTAAGACTATGTACGAGGGCAAATACTAGTTCCATTGGTACTAACATAGTTCAATCGAAAAATGAAATTCTGATGAACCCAAGAAATAGAAGATTCAACAAAGAAACTTCTACTGGAGTTCAAGACCATGCATTTTGCAATGCCAATACAAATACAAATCCATTGTGCCCTTGCTCTTATCATAAGAAGTATCATAAGAAGTAAACTAAGGCAGTCTATAGTTATTTGCTTACTAAAATGTGTGTCCGCTTTTCCATTTGTCAAACTAACGGACATGGATGGATTGATTAGTTTGTAACAAATGTTAAGCAACAAACGATCGACTTGGAAGAAAATGAAGTTGAGTGACAAACATGAAATTTAGGCTAAAAGTTGAGTGACAACCAGTGGTTTTAACCCTCCGACATAGATTCAAAATGTGGTTAGTAGTTTTTAATGTCTAAACTTTTGTCTACAAGACTGGCAAGTGATTTCCCTGCAGCTAGAATCAATCTGTCTACAGGCCATGGCCTTCATTTTCTCAGCCTTCTCGACTTCTTCCCGTGCTCTTTCACACATGTATCTGGCTCGCGCAAACTCAGACTGCGCTGTTTCCATCTCTCTCCTTGTAAGCTCCTTCACATGCTCTGCATAAGCCCTCTCCATTGCTGCTAATCGAGCATGCTCAGCAGCCTGCCATCTCAGGGCATCAACATGGTTCACCTCCAACTTTTCATCATTGTAATCTTTAACTTTTCTTCTTCGAACATGATCTGCAGCTGGCTTGAGTGGACTAACAGTACTCATTGACAATTGCAGGTCAAGTGATGGATCCTCAAAATGATCATCCATTGATATGAAGTTTGTCGAAGAATCCGATGGCCAAGATAAAGCCTGTGATGAAGAAGCTGCAGAATATGGAGCGTTAAAAAGTAGCTGCAATTCTTTATTTTCATTTTCCATGATGAATGGTGAGTGAGGATTATGTAGGGGCAAGATTGAGGCCTATATGTAAGCATTTCATTTCAAAAGGCTAATTTCAAAAATGCCCATTTTCCCCATGCAAAATGACAGAAACCAACATTATTAGTGTCATGAGCCCCCACGTTGAACTCTTGTATGTCCCCCATTTATTCGAAGACACAATTTAAATGAATAAATGCGATCACTCTCTAATAACTCATTCGTTCAAACGAGATAGTTAAGTGTTCAAATCTTGTGAGAAAAAAATTTCTGCAGATTTTATTCTGATTTAAATATTAACGTGCAAATAAACAGAACAAAAAATCGGCTTTAAGAAATGTAGGATAAAGAAACCCAGAAAATAAATTTAAACACAAAAAATAAAAAATAAAAAAATGTGACGTGTTCTACAGAACTTTAATAATTGACTTCAATAGACAATATCTGATGTAGTGGTGAAGGCTCGAAGGGAGAGTGGGAATAGGGATTACCAATAATCACAATTGCACGTGAATTGGATGTGTGTTGGTTTGATCCTAAAGAGTGGAATTTTGTGAAGAGCACTTTCGTTTATGGGTAGTAGGCCTAACGTTGTCGCCACTAATGCATAAAAAGCCATCAACTGAATAAAGCCCACGCTCGTTATCAAAACTAAAAGTCTCCAAATTTGACCAACAAACAATTTGAACTGGCATTGGTTGGGGCTTTCCCTTACGAGAAAGACCCTTTCAAAAATTAGCGTATGCCGCTTAATTGCAACGAGCACACGGTATTCTTTAGTAAAAGGCGAAAGAATAGTTCGCTTTGTGCTCACTGCACGGCTGCTTGACTCAATTGTTCACTGAGCCTCACACCTTATAGCGGCTGCTTGTTTCAGTCAATGATCAATTGCCGATGTGGGATACTCCGGAGCAGGACTTCTTCACTAATAGCCCTGCATTTTTCGTATCTCTTTCTGTATAACATTGATTCATCTTTATGCAAAGTACACATTTTTGGTTTGAACCCAGTAAACTGTTTCGCATTGAATCGGAAAATCGATTATGCGGAATCGAGTAAGATTGGAAAGCACAAAGTCCAATAAAAAATACAGAACTATGTGAGGATAAAAATGTAATGGGAAAATTATAGTTAGAAATAGAGGATAAAAAAAAAATTATAAGAAGCCCAGAAAAATAGAAAATAAAAATAAAAATGATAGGGGATGGCCGGATGGGTTTGAGAAGATATTGAGTTGAAATCCTTTTTATAATTTATTTATTTAAATTAAAATTTAAAGGAAAGAGTGTTGAAGATGGTTTCATCCCTGAAATATGTTGACACGTTAGACGCACACACTAGAGGCACATATGTGCTTTGATGTTCAAGTTAATAAAAGGACATACAATTTAGTGTGGGAGGGACACGAACGGGGAAGAATGTTGGGGTATAGTTTATATTTCTATGATGACAAAAATCAGTTCGTAATTACTTCCAAATGTCGGTGATGTGAGTATTTATATGTGATGAATGAATCTAAAGCCTTTTAATACTTAACACGTAACATCATCCCAATGGCTCACAAGTCTAGTATCAAAACATCACATCTAGCCATCATAAGTTAGTGACCTCCCACATATTGTCCTAGACGAGAGACAATGATTTGACTCACAACCTACCTTGTAGAGATATCACATCAATCAAATTGTATGATTCTAAGTATTAGATTACAACTAGCAAAAGGCATCAGGCTTCAACCCTACCGCCTCGAATTTCGTAGACCCATCCAATGTGACTAAGTGTTGGGCCCTCGCTAATCGCCGAAGGAGAAGTTACAAGTGTGCATGGAGTTATATTGCCTTGGAGGTTGTTGCCAATGAAGAGTTGGGAAGTTCTCAGAACGCCTAGAAATTGAATGCAGCCGAGGTTATAGTAAATGGCCTCATCTTCTCGGACATGGAGTTGGAAGAGACAACACTTCTTGTTGCTACTCACTTAGAAGAAGAATAGGTGTTTATATGACATTTCGCTTAACTAACACTTACATGGCTTGTCATGTAGGCAGAGACGTAACAAACATGTGTTTAATGCGTATAGATTCCCTCTTTTCAACTTATATAGCCATCATTTGCCGTGAGAGAAGGATGTGTGGATCAGAGCATGGTGCCTCAAAGTAGGACCAAAATATGACGACATTATAGCCAGGGATCGGGAGTCTCATCCCGATATCCTAACTGATAAATTGAATATGTGCAATGCAGCACAATGCCTAGCAGGACTCTGTCCTCGTAATGCTCTAGATTCTAGAAGTTGCTAGGTAAGCCAAAAAATGCTTCATCTTTTCCAAATTATGAACTATGGCTAAAGAAAAGTCCAATCGAGGGAAAGTACAAGCTACTCAAGGCTTATACGTGGTAGGAGTTGCACCTCCTCATAGAAGAGTTACACAATAATTCAATGTTCTAAAAAAACGTAAAATGTGACGAGGTTGGAAGCCAAGCTTTGGGCTAGGCAGTCTATGCGAGATCTAGGAGTAAAAAATCGTTTTCTTATTTTAAAAATTTTAAATTAATCTAAAAATTATTTAATAATTAAAGAAAAAGACTTAAAAACCGTAAAAAAAAGTGTGCCGAGATGCGACTGGACTCAAATAAATAAGTAAATAAAAATAATAAAGAAGCGTGAGGCGAAGCATTTTGCTTGAGCTGCATGCCTAGGCGCCGCTTTTTAGTACACTACCTAATATAGGCGACTATATTGTCTATCTGAATAGTGATTCTTTATGCTTCCCATGGAGGCAAAATGGACCGCACCATGCAGGTACATAAGCTTTCAAAAATGTCACCACTATATCAGCTTAGATTAGTAACAATCCGACGATTCCCAGATGCACAAACGTATCGATGAAAATAGTATTGAACTTTGAAGGCACAAAGAACTTGTTTGCCTTAAACTAAACATGATTTAGAAAATTGATTCTGTTGTCTAATTCAGCAGGGACATCGCGCATACGTTGGACACGGGAAATACGTAAAGCCTAACAAGCGAATGATGATCCTTTCTTTGAAGACATGTCCATTTCTAAGAAAATATAGCAGCATTATCCGAAGCTGCATAATAAATGCAAGGGACAAGCTGAGCAGAGAAGTAAGTAGATAGACAGAGAGGTGTGTTAGCGTATCCCCTGGCCGTGTGTATGTGTAATCACAAAGGATCAAAGTTTGTTTCCGTTGAAAATGCCAGGGACCTTCTCGTCGTCCACACGATGATCATATTCTATTTTGGAATAAATTCATTCGAATTGTGGTTGGTGAGTTGGTAATTTGGTTGCTTGTCGTATTGTCTCGATGAATCAATACCTTTTGTCTGGACGAGTAGACTATCAAGGAGCCTTCCGAATGAAGGTGAGTGAGTCATAACATTAAACTAAAAGTTTCTAAAAAATACCCTCAACTAACGATAAATGCATGGTTCAAGCACACCTTTCAAAGTTGTTCACTTGCACTCAATAAATCTATCATAAAACTGAGAAATTTAAGCAAAGCACCTCATTGATATCGAGCCCATTCAACCAAATAGCAATTCGGCTTATCCCAATAAATTTGAAAAAAATAATAATATTAATAACAAATTATGGTGGAAGTCCAACTTGAGCTTATTCAAATATCCCAATAAAATAACTTAACAATAAAATTAAGTCAATATATAATAATATGCCCCTACTTGGTGCACATTTTGTAGCCAAGAATACATTATTTTTTTATGTGACGGGAAGTATGTGGTTGAAAAAACAAGGAAAAACTACTGATGTGATGGAAAAATATTATTTTATTACAAAATATATGGTTGAAAATGAGCAGAAAATTGAGAATGAAATAAATAATGTAGTTCAAACAAAGGCTACTAACAAGTTTAAGCAGTGTCAACTTAGCCTTCCAAAATTTATAAATTATTTATAAATAAATAACACTATAGTGCCAGAGTATCAATCTATATGCCACATTTGATAGACTCAATAAATGAATCACGTGATATTTTATTTTAGTGAACCTATAATTTAATGTCATATAGACGTATAGATAGATGTTTAATATTAGTGATGTTAAATGATATTACTCTTTTATAAATAATCAAACTTCATTTTCAACAACACGTTTCAATGAGCTTATAAATACTACCCATATTTTCACTACTCATATATTTATTTATAAATTAAATTGTTCATAAGTTCTTCGGCTTGGAAAGAATAAAAAAATAAAATGATTTAGATCTAATCCTATGAGTTCCACGTGGCGAAAAGATATGTGGAGTCCTATGTATATTCCCCTGGTCTCACCACTACGCTATCACTCCCATAGAACTGAATATTTTTTCCCCTTCTTTAAGCTTTTCCACCGCACCGCGAACCAACCGACAACTTTTTGTACAGATTCAAGAAGTAAAGGTACGATCTTTGTATAGAAATACTTACAAATAGTTATACGTTTCTTGTGCGTGTATTTCTGTGTTAGTGTGTGTGGATTTATGTTTGATTTAGTCATTCAAAGGATCTATATTTTGACATGGGATTCGTTTGGTTTACGATTTGTTTGTTTGAAATTATGGGTTTATTTGGTTGACTGAAAGAGGCACATCCTGTTCATGTATATAGGTTTGAAAAGATGAAATTATTTTTCCTTTTAAATGCATATAAATGTGAATTTAGGGTTCGGGTTGGGGGGCGTAAAATATGAAGCAAACAATAAATTACTTTTGCTGTGTCTATCTGCAATTCTTTCGGATCTTTGATCTTGGAAGCAAATATAGTTTGATGAATAAATATGTCTGCACACAACATTTCTAAACTTCTCTATTTTTTATTGGATTAGTTTCTAAATTATTGGCATTTATTTGGAACTCCTTTAAAAGTTTATTCCTTCAAATAATTGGTTCATGTCGGCCTGTTGGGCAAGGTTCTCTGGGCTTTTCTCTGACCATGAGTGGCATACTCCTGTATGAACCGTCCTTGAGGTAAGTGCAGAAATTAGAATATCATGGTTTCCCTCGTACTCGTAATGTAATGAGCATGGGAAGGTTTGATTCAAAGACGCTAGGGGAGTTGTCAGAAGAGACAACATGTAAATGATGTACTTCTTGTCATCTATATTCTTATTGCTTCTGGATTGGTTGTGGTAGATGCAAATAGTTCGATGAATTGTTGTGTTCTCTTGGGATATTTATGAAGTTCTATAAAATTTATTGGGTTAATTCCTTGATTATTGGCCATTATTTGGAACTCCTACTTAAAGTTCGTTCAAATAATTTCTATTGAACTTTTCTGGTCTGGTACACAATTATCAGCATTTATTTAGTTAAATTAATGTTTTTTAGCTTCTGCTTTTCATTTGTTGCTAGAGTAGAAAAATTCTGCATTTAAATTGTTATCTTCTATTAAACAAAACAGTGCAAGGTCCAACAGTAGAAAGACATCCGTCACATTAGTGCTGAACTTACATGTTGGGTTCGGATTCTGTTTCCAAAAAATTGGATTTGTTTAGGATAAAGCAGAATTTGGAGTTGGTTCATTCAATTTTCAATATCTAAGCATGTTTTCTTCGAGTCACTGACTTCGCAATTGTGCTGCATAAAAGGTGTCTTCATAGTAGTAAACAGTGGGAAAACGATAAACAACTTATGGTTCGATGAACTGGTCTCATAAGTTGGTGCATTAGTTCTATAGTTAATTGTTAAGCAATACAAAGACAGGCACACACCATTTCCCTGAATTATATATAGACTTGTTGCTTGCCTATTTTCCTTACTATTTATATATAGTGGGATTTTATCCTTTTTCTTTTTCATCTGTTGGAAGTTCTAAACTTCCAATTAAATGCTTTCGTCAAAATCACTCATGCTTGGTGTTTCTTGTCATTTGTGGGAGAGATTCAGCTTCAGGAAAAAGTAATCTCACATATTCGAGCTGCATCTATGGGTTCTTCTTTCTGGAGCTTCTTAGAGGCTTCAATATTTACTCCTATATCTATATATTAACCAGAAACTGCCAAATCCTACGATTAAATAAAATATACTCTAATAAGTACTTTTAGTTCGTTTTATTTGTTATGGAGCTGTCCTTGTTACTTGTAATTGTCAATTAACATATTTCTATTCATGTCTGACTTTGCTATTATGACTATGCAAGGTTTTTAAGTTGCAGACTCCATGGCTTCTTTCAAAGCGTTTTTAAACAGTCCAGTTGGTCCCAAAACGACTCATTTTTGGGGCCCCGTTGCTAACTGGGGATTTGTTATTGCTGTATGCTTCTCTGCCTGAAATGACAAATTTATATTCATTTGCTTGACGGTTCCAAAGTGATGTTATTTAGTTCTACAGGGGCTTGTGGATATGCAAAAACCTCCAGAAATGATATCTGGCAACATGACTGCAGGTTGAAATATTGGCTTTTGAAAAGTGAATACTCCAATTAATAGTTAAGATTCTTATTAACTTCTCTTTTGCGTTTTTGTGATGCAGCGATGTGTATATATTCCGGGCTGTTCATGAGGTTTGCATGGATGGTACAGCCTCGCAACTATTTACTTCTTGCTTGCCATGCTTCAAATGAGTCGGTGCAACTTTATCAACTTTCCCGTTGGGCCAAGGGTCAAGGGTAAGAGTAATCTGTGATGTTATATAATACATAAGCTGTGTTTGTGTGTCTTTTCCTTGTTACGAAAATGGTGATATACTTAAGGGTCACAGTCATTACTCACGTGGGTGGCCTGTGCTGGGTTTGGTGTTAAAACCATCTTCCTTTCATTGTGTTGTCTTCTCTTGCAAATATGTTCGACCAACTATGCTCGTATTTGGACATTTGCAGCAAGTAAATTTTTCATGACAATGTAGAACAGATCCTTTCTTTGTTATATAATTGTTTATTCATTCAAGTCTAAAGACAAAAATAACAATAATACAATCAATTGTGGAAAAGTTGAAAGAAGTGAGTATAATGGAAGGAGACCGTCTGTCAGCTCGTACATGACACTGTCAATTTGGCCTGGTGGGGCTGGGTGTGTAGTGGCCCAGGATGACCCAGCCCTTTACTTTGTGGCGGGCCATCCTAAGCTTGTCCGTTCAAAGGTGGGCCAGGGCAGGCCTTGTTGTAACACCCTAGTTGCCCTCAAATCAACTGTCTTTCTTGGGGCCTATTTTTTGTCTTGCTTAAGAGCCTTCACGCATCTTCAACTAATCTATATACTCGTATATTTGTAGGTACTTGGGGGGAGAGAAGAAGGGTGAGACCTCATCTCAATGAATCGGTATTGCTATTTCTTCTTGGACAATCACTTCATCCTAGAAAACATCTCTCATAAGAAGCTTTTGCTCTCATAAGAAGCTTTTGGCTGTTGATTTCCATGCAATTCTATTTATTTCAAATATTGGATACGGATTTCTTTCTTGATATGTCATTAGCAATTACTTGAACATAATAAAACAGTGTGATTGTCTAAGAAACATGGATCAAAAACTATGTATCGAGCCTAATGAGAAGTTTGTTGTCTACTCTTTCAGTGTCGTTAATTTAGTGGATGGATGAAAATTAACTAGTGTGCTGTTACATTGGCCCTTCAATGGCCTATTCATCATCCAGTTTTGAGACTTCGCGCCATTATTGTAGGCTGCTGTTTTAATATGCAACATGGCCACTAGTAGGCAACCCTCTATTAGCAGAGCACAGAGCAAACAGAGGATCTACTGTGCAAAATAAACATTAAAGAGTGTCATTTGAAAGAGAGTGTCCGTGTAATGGTTCTCTCTGTAATTCTCTCTTTTTCGAAAGGTAAACACTGAAGATAATGCCTTTTTAGGCTTAAGGTTGTCAACGAAGAACATCGGTACCAAATCTAGGCATTTCACTTGGTCGCCTCCATCAAAAACAGTTATAGCGTTCCTTCGAAACCTCCTAGTGAAAAAATAAATAAGGCAGCCAGCTGAATCACTTTTAAGCAACTTGTACACCAACCGTAAGCATATTTGTTTAGCAAATCTTACTGCCAGTAAGATATTCTTGCATACATCCAGGTGATGAAATGACATTATTCTTCGGCTTTTAATTCTCCTTGCTAGTTTTCCTGGATTTCTGTTTCTTGCTTCTACTGTCACAGTGCCCTTTAGACGTCTTTTTCCTTTTTGTGGGCATAGCTTCATCTTCGTCTTGGCACGGTACCTTATCCACATCTTGTGGCTCGGGAGCAGAACCAGCAACATCTGAACAAGCACACCATGACATTGCATAATGTTAGCTTAGAACACTTAGTTTGGGGTCACAGTGATTTCTTCATTTTAAGTACGAGTATTGATAAAGTATCTTTATAGAACAGAGTGGTACTTGAGTAGCTAGGAGCCAAGCTTTTCAGAGAACCTAGATTTTTGTTGGGGATAACCAAGTGCTTGGAAAGCTTCTATAGCCCTCGTGCTACCAAAAATATTGTTCGAATAAAAATGTAAAAGGTTGTGATAAAATTAATAAACGATAGACCTCGAGTACAAAAGTGAGAATCAAAAACAACATTGGTGAGATGCTGCTTCAAGAAAACCTGCATCCATTTAAAACAGAAACATTAATTGCAGAATATATTTACAATGGAACAGGTTCAAGAAAGTTCGACAAGTGATATATTGACAAATTCATCATTTGTCTTTCGCCCCTTATTTTTATTGACTAGTATAAAAACTTTGTTCCCTTGATGACTATATTATTATTTTTAATACTACGCTCCACCCACCCCAAACTCTATCGACAACAATCCTCGACGACTAACCCATCACTTTCTTTTTTTTTTTTTTTATCATGCAAACTCTCATCATATAACTTCTGTTATTTTGAGCGCTTCTGGGCAAGCATAATTTTGTGTATATACATATTTTGGTGACTAACAAAGTATTGCATATATTGAGATTATTGTTTTCTAGAAGTGAAATGTTCAACAAAAAGCTTTCTTTAATAAATTCTCTTTGAGCCTATATATAATTATACCTTAGATATCGATTTAAGTAAACATCAAATTCATAGCATCAATACTGAGAACCAAATGTAATCGTGAAGTACCGTAATTCCTACTATAAAATTTTGCCTAGAGGAGCCTGGGACAGAATTATAAATACTGCAGACCCCCTTCTAAAGGATCCATAGATAATAATGAGAGGAAAATTCTCTTGCATATCTTAGTTACCGGTAATGATAGGCAAAATGGAAAACATACCGCAGACAGAAGTTCCCGTGAATGAATGTCCCAAATGCGCAAGTAACTGTCCAACCCTGTAGTAAAACCAAGTCACTTCCAGCTCAAAATTCTAATTTTCATTAGAAACTTTAGAGAAAATCTGAACATAATCGAAGCGACAAAGATATAAATTATTTTGTTGAGCACTGAACCACGGATCCTTTAGAAGGATGAAATAACATAGGCAGCTCAGCCTTAGACTAGGTTTTCAAACAAATTTAAGAAGAAACAGATGACATTAAGAACCAATCTTTAGCATTTTAGGTTACTATTCTAGAACAGGATTAAAGGACCCAAACAAGTGCAAAACAATAATAAAAATGAGGCTGCCTTCATTTGATATACTCACCACATGAGGCAATTATGGGAAGTTCTGGGTGCCTGGCTATGGATCTAATACTTCCAGAGCATTTTCCAATGAAGCATCCCAATAGTTTCCCTACAATATTCAAATAATATACTAAGAACTAAAAATGTGTCTCCAATAAAGCTTGCTAGCTTACGAAATGAATTAAATTGGAGTGATACCCACCCCTCAAGAACCAAAAGAGGATAGTTCAAACTGGACAATGACTAACATTTTCAAGGTATATGAGGTTAATATATTGCCAGTCACAACTGTGCACAAGCAATTGAATCAATGCAAAGGAATTTGTATAAAACATGGAGCACGGAAGAACTTGACAGCGGGAAGGTGGGGATGATGATACAAATTAGAGACTGAGAAGTGCTTGTATACAAAATTCACACATCACAGTCCCAACAATCTTGCCAAGGAAGCATCATTATGCATTTAAAACAAACCAAAAAAAAGCCAAAAAAAAAAAAAAAATTGAAAAGGGAGGGTAAAACTTTAAAAGTCAGTGAAGCCAAAAGGAAAAAAGGAGAATGAGTGTATCAAAGTAACCATCAACTACGGATGTAAAAGGTTTGAAGCATACCTGTGCGTATGTCTACAGAAGCAAGGTCACCTGAGCCATTTCCTATATATACTGTATGTCCATCAAGATCCTCCGCAACAGCCTTAATAGGGGTCTCTCGGAAATCAAATGACATAACAGGTCTTCTCTGAGCAGAAATATCATAAAGTCGAACCTACCAAATTCATACAAGTAATATCAACTCATCTTGCCATTCTCTAGAGGAGCAAAAACCTTGATAAACAAATAAAATTTTACGAGCATTAATCATCCTGCACACAAAATGCCAATATAGTTATCATTAAAGACAACATTACTATTTATCAACTCAAAAACTCATTCAATGACTTGGGCTTCCCTATTTATATAAGCCATGGCATGGTTCAAGTTGGTTTTGAGTCCAACCCAAAACTGAAACCAATTTTGTCGGTTTGGGTAAATTCCAACCCAAACCGACCCAATCCAGCTGTTGAAACTGAACCAAACCAATCGATTTGGTTTGCTTAGGTTAATTGGTTTGGACATTGGTGCGAGCTACAAATAATTGTCTATTTATTTTTGATTAAAAAATTTGCTTTTTCATACATACATATTTTTTTGCTTGCGTAGTGCATATATATATATATATATATAATGTAAATGCTAATGGGTTGATTTTTTCCAAAATAATCGTATATATCCAATAGTTACCAACAAACAATCACACTAAAAATGAAAAGCAATAATACAATCTAAATTTGGAATTTACAACAAACACTTCTTCTTCTTGCTTTCTTTTCTTTTGAAATTTGGAAATTTTGATAGAAGAAACATAGACGGTAAATAAATTATTTGAAAAAGAATTATATTTGTATTTTTATTATTTTATTTTTTGAATTTAAAAAGATGAATTTTAAAA
>CAIGRL010021531.1:0-16665 GCA_903798325.1 Fraxinus xanthoxyloides
TATGAAATAATTGATCTTAAAAGATTTTTCAACTCTTTGTGTTATCTCTTCATAAGAAGTCTCATCAAATTGTTTTTTTCTATGTATTACACTTTTTCACGAAATATAGGTTCAATCACTAATTCACTTGCAATCTCTTTAGCATCAACCATGACCGATTCAAACTCAGATTCTCTATAGCTTTTGAAAAATGAAATGAGCCCTTTTAAATGGTATCTAGCAACATCAATATGCATGTCTTCTGCTTGCAAATGTTTGCTTACTCTATTAACATCATTCAAAACTTCATACCAAATAATCATTCCAAGAAAGAATTCAAAATTCTTAATTTCACATGTTGCCAAACACTCCGCATCACTTTTTGTTTTAGGATCATCAATATTTGCCAATTGAAGTAAAGCCTTTTTTTTTTTTTTGTGGTGCTTGCAATCTTATCGCTCTAACACTTTCAATATGGCTTTCCCAATGAGTATGTGACAAAGGCTTAAAGGTAAGACCATTTACATTCTCTTTGAAGATTTTCCACCGTTTAGTAGATGACGAAAATAAAGTGTATATACATTGTACCACCCCGAAGAAAGATTTAGCTTTTGAACAGCAAGTAGCCATATCACAAAGTGCAAGATTAAGAATGTGACACCCACAAGGACTTAGAATGCTCTATGATTTAGTTGTAATAGTCTATTTTGAACTCCTTTGTGTTTTCCTTTCATGTTAGCACCATTATCATAACATTGACACTATTCAAAGCACCCACAAGTTCATAAAAAATTCCATTACCAGATGTATTATCCACCAATAAAAACCTAAAAAGAATTATTCAACCTGCACTAGACTTGTTGAAAATCTACACATCTCAATATTATAGACATTTGTTCTTCGTGACTTGTCTCTAGAGTGCAATCAAGTATAATAGAAAAGTATTTAGGATTTTTTAGTTTCTGTATGATTATTTTTATCTCACCCGCTAGTATAAGTATCAACTCATTCTGAATTTTGTGTCCTAATAATGATAATTGATATCTTTATTTTGGATTCGACGAACACGCCCTTGCATTATGGGATCAAACTCAGCAATCATTTGAATTATGCTTAAGAAGATACCATTATTTTCTTGGTATATCTTCTCATTATCTCCACAAAATGCTAAATTATTTTCAGCAAGAGTTTTCACCGCATATATTATTCTCAATAATACTTGTCTCCAATGTTCTTTATCTTTATTAATTTATTCTTGCACGCTTTTATCAATGATTTTACTCTTTTCAAATCTTAGTTCCATTTCAATCCATCTACTCATGTTATTGATGTGGTTACAACTTACTTCATGCATTCTAATTTTTGAATATATCAACTGCTTTCTATTATGCATCTCTCCATTAGGTAATCGTCGAACATAATGTGTAGATGAGAATTGTCGATTTGCTACATCTTTTGGAATAATCACATCATTTTCTCTTACATGACCTTTCATTGTAATTAAATCTCTTTAATTAGTATTCTATTCCCCCAATTTGTTGAATCAATAAGGTCAAGGGAAAAATGTACATTATCTCTATCAGTAGACATCTCTTCATTCATCAAAAAATGTTTTTCTTCAATTGTATTATTTATGTTATCATTCTCACTAAACTCCCCTTCAATGACCACATTCGTTATGTGATCGTTAATTACTACTAAACACTTATCAAGTGCTCCATCTTGAGATTTAATCAACTTTCCAATCTTTTCCTTTCTTTTTCTTTTGGTACATCCATGTTCAAATTTTCTTGTACACAAAGTTATAAGCAAATAGCAATACAACCTGATTGATGTGTCTGAATTAAAAATTTCCAAACTTCTCCAAAAAGAAATGATTCAGCAATGATAAATGACCTTCAAATATGTAGTTATAGAAGATAAGAAAATATGTAGGCACATCAAATCACAAAAATATTCAATAAATGTTCTTTAAAATAAAATTATTGGATCTATTAGATCCTCTAAATGTTAATGAGACGCCCTACTGCTGATAAAGCTAGTGGACCCGGAGTGTAACGTGCTTCGATGATAAATACTAACTAAAAGTTGGACCCACCGTCAAGGCTGCTACAATATGAAACTTATAAGTTATTTTAATAAAAAAAAAAATTGGCATTATCTCCTTTGTAATTTGGACTAACCAACTTGTAAACAATTTTATACAACCCCCAACAATAATATCATATCAATGCTAATTCATGATTGTATAACACGATATAGAGAAGCCGAATTCTCAAACTTTTACTATGAAAATAACATCAAATGTATGTATGAATGCAAAATACATAGTGAGCCCATCTTACTATCTACAAATGATGTGGAATGATATAAAAAATGTACATGTGTCCCAAACACTGATTACATGCTCTAAAAAATGAGTCATGCTAGCTAACTTCTTCGATGACTTTGACTCCAAATCAAGGCTCAACTCCACAAGATGCCCAAAAACTCAATTACCACTTCATAAGGAAATAGTGGAAAAATATATGAGTTGATAGCTCAGTGAGTGAAGAAATTCAATAATTATTATACTTTTTCATTTACACATTTTTATCAACATCATATTTACATAATTTACTGGTCCACGGTATAACAACATATAATAATAATAATAAAAAAAGTAAGACATCTCATAACACTGAAAAATACCATCAAATAGTCATGATATAATCATCAACTCAAATCCATATCATCGTCTCGTCCCATCACATGTAATCAACCAAAAATGTACCGTCTGACTGAAATATATAATCCGTTCCTTGGGCTAAATACTTTCATCACGGCCCTTGGGCCCCTCCGCGAATGAAAGTGGGTCTCAAAGACCTCTCATAATCAATACTAGAACACGACCGAGGCCTCTCATTGAACTACATGTACACAGTCAGATCCCTTCATCCATAGTGGAGACCCCTCAGTGTTGTATAAAACACGGCCAAGGCCACTCCGTGAACTAGAATAAATATATAATCATGGGTACTTTTCTATTCGATCTCAGTATCACATATATCTCACATTCCAATTCACAAATAATTCATGCCCTATTTAGTCCTTTAATTTCTAATAATTTAATCTAACTCCCTAGGTTTCTTTTTATTTTATTTATAGCCCTTCAAGTATTAGTAATTACCAATTAGACCCCATAAAAATTATTTGTTCAACTTAATTCTTATTTGACTTTGACTATAAATGGTTGATGTGTAACAGTTAAATACCTAGGTATTTAATCCACAAAGAATATTATATGATCAATAAATTATTATGCATTTTTTGCAAGAATAACAATATATTAGTATATCAAATAGCAATCTCCATGACTCCTCTAAAGCAATGAATTGATAAAAAGAAATCAGACGAAGCAAATAAATATTATATGATCAAACTCAGTCCAACTTTAAATATTGTCAAGAATAATTGCCCACAACTAATTTACACGAGTGTCAGCACTTAATTTTCAAAGTCAATTTTTATTTTTATTTTTTCATGTCTATATAAGTATGAAACAGTGAAAATTTATTGAAGAAACCTTGCCTACATGAAATAGAAGATTAAAGCCAGTTATGTTTCTTACTATAATTTTTAGCTCTAAAGTTCATAGAAGTTACACAGAGCTAATCCACATTATGTACGAACATTAATTACAACATTCGATATAGTACTTGAACAATCCTTCTGAGCTTGTCTACCTTCACGAAGAGACAATGGGCTAATTCCAAGCTATCTATACTCAAGCCAGATAACTGATGAACCGTGTGACACTTTTGTTGACACCGTGTGACACTTTTGTTGTCACTTTTGTTTAACTTATCCTATTTGTTTTTGTACTCAAGTATAGTCTATGACATGAAGTACAACTGAAGAAAGTTGATCTTGTATCTGTCTACTTTGCAAACAAGTATGGCAGGAACGGAAGTTGGTAGAATAGTTGATAGAAAAAGCTTTTGAAATTTTCTTAAGATTAGTATATATGTTGTTGTCGTGTATCTTCATTTTAGTGTGAATGAATTGTTCAACTTTCCTTCCTCTTTGTCTTTTATATTTCGCCAGTGGTATCAGATCTCTCAGATCTTAGAAGGGCTGAAAAGAGCTGAAAATTTGAAGAAATCGGCAAGCAATATACATACCTGTAAGGGCTGAAAAGACTTGAAATACCGGTAAGTGTTGAAGAACTGGTAAATCTGGTAAGTTGTGTAAAAATCGGTAAGCTTTGTGCAAATTCGGTAAGTTCAGCTCCTTGGTTTTTCTTTCATTTTCTTTCAAAACTAGCAGTCCTAAGAGAAAACCAGTAAGGAACCTTCATACTAGCTGAACTAGAGTTGGTTGAGAATATGCCAAGAGTATGTGATGCTGCCCGTGTTTGTGACATTTCCCATAAGGGAAAACAAACTAGACTTCATTTTCCAAAAAAACCGAGTCAAGGAGAGCTCAAAACATACTTCAGTTGGTTCATTCTGATGTCTGTGGACTGACAATGGCATTTTTACACGTTTATTTCGGTTTACAAACATATATAATTGTTAATAAATATGCTGAATATAGCTTAAGTCATTGTAATTTGTGTTTGTAGGACAATAATGATGACTGTGGTGGAAATTGGAAGAAAAATGGAGAAAATGGACTAAATGAAGCAAAATCAAGGTTTGAGGACTCAAGTGTAAATACTAAAAAGCTGTGACTATCTCACAATGAAGATTTGAAAGTTTTAAGCATCAATTGGACGAGAAAAGAAGCCAAAGGGAAGAAATATAGTCGAAGTAAACTTCCAGCCGAAAAAGTTATGCTTCGAAGTTTCAGTCTCAATTTGAGACCCTTTTTTGGCATAGAAGATGTTCGAATTTAAAAACTCATATTTCATGATGATTTCAAACCCTTTGAGTTAGCTTTTCAATTCATTTTGAATCGCCTTAATCGGATATCAGGATTGGAAAATACAATCAAAATATTAAAAACTGTACGATGAAATTTTTTTATAACTATGCGGTCGCATAGTTATAAATCTATGCGATAGCATAGAAGGTTTCAGAGTATTTTCGGGGTAATTTTATTGTTCTATGCACCACATTCAACATAACTATGCGGTCGTATAATGTTTTTCTGGATGTGAATTTCCGGTTTCCTTCGTTCGTTCCAACTCCTATGACAACCAATCTTTGGACATCTATATAACCCTAATCTCATCCAGAAATAGGGTTACACATTATTTGAGAGAAAAAGGCATTGAAGAGCAAGAAAGAAGGCAAAGACGAGGGATTTCACTCCAATATTCAAGATTACAAGATTTAAATTCAAGAATTGGGTGATGTCTTCTCTTGAATATTTTTCTTGTTCTTTAATTTTATCCATGTTAGGCTAAATTTTCATTGTACTAGAAGAATGATGATCCTCTCTATGTGAACTTTTAATTCCTTATTTTGCAATTTTGACATTAACACGCGGATATTATATGTTGAATGATTTATATACACTTCAATGTCTCCATAATTAAATGCATGTGATTATGTGAGTAGGAGTGATTTATTTTATACATTCGAAAGAAGGGAATTTGATTCAACAAGGTATAAATCATCGTAGGGTCCGATAGGGAATCGAAATATACTGTTTGTTTTACGTAAATCTTTAAGTGTTTGCAAAACATCATTCATTCTCATATATTGCATTTGTCATAGAAATATAGTCAAATGGTATGGGAGAATAGATTCAATTCTATTCGAGAGAGATTATTGAATATGTTAGAAACATTGATTCTTCAACTAAATCGTTGTCTTGTTAAATTGTGAAATAAGGGTTAAACGTGAACTTGCTTGGTGATTTGAGATCCTAATGCACTTTTCATCATTAATTTCTTCAAATTTTTGCATTCAAGATCATTTTGCATTTATTTAGTAACCTTTGCATTTTAGTCATAGATTAGTTATAAAATTCAAATCATCAACCATTTTGAGTTAAATAGATTCGGTTAAGGTCTCGATAATAGAAATTAAATTAAATCAATCCTCGTGGGATGATACTCGAAATTTTACAATTTCCATTTTATTACTTGTTGACAAACTGTACACTTGCGGTGATTTACAAAGCGAACATATTTTCGTGAATATGGACCTATAGGACTTCAACTTTGAATGCTAGCAAATACTTTATTCTCTTCATTGATGATTTAACTAGAATGTGATGGGTTTATTTCCTTAAAAGATGAATTTGAGTTGCTTGCAGTATTTCAGAAAGTGGCTGCAAGATAAAGGATATAAGGACTGATAATGGGACTGAATATACTAGTAATCAATTTGACAAATTTTGTGAGAAAGTAGGGATTAAATATCAGCTAACAATCCGTTACTCACCTCAGCAAAATGGGTCTGTGAAAGAAAGAATAGGACAATAATGGAAATGGCAAGGTGTTTAATGCTGGAAAAGAATGTGTCAAAGGATTTTTGGGCTAATGCAGTGAGCACTTCAATTTACCTACTCAACATGCTGCCTACTAAAGCTTTGGACAAGTTAACTTTGTATGAGTCTTGGTATGGATTTAAGCAAATTGTTTTACATCTGAAATTGTTTGGAAGTGTGTGTTATGTGCATATACCTGATGTGAAAAGAGACAAGTCAAGTCAGAAAGCTAGAGCAGGAGTTTTAGTTGGTTATTGTGAAAATGCTAAGGGTTATAGAGTTTATAATCCTCAAACCAACAAGGTTATTTGTAGTAGAGATGTTAAAGTTGGTGAAAGTTCTTCATGGAACTGTGAGTCAAATTCTCTGAATAAACTTGAGACTCCAAGACTCATTTCACAAACTGAAGATGCTGATAATGATGAAGAAGAAGTTGAGGAAGAAGTTCAACCTAGGGGTCAATCAGATTTAGAAAATGAAATGATAAGAACTAGATTACTTCAGGACATTTATGCCACCTACAATGCAACAATTCTGGAGCCTGTAACCTTCAATGAAGTAGCTCATTCCCAAGATTGGATAGAAGCAATGAAGGAGGAGTTTAAGGCAATTGAAAAGAATGACACTTGGATACTTGTTGATAGACCAAGAAACAAAAATGTTACTGGTGTTAAATGGGTATTCAGGACAAAACTGAATGCTGATGGTTCAATCAATAAGTTCAAAGCTAGGCTAGTTGTAAAAGGCTATGCCCAACAATATGGAATTGACTTTACTGATACATTTGCTCCTATTGTCAGAGTTGAAACAATAAGATTGTTATTTGCAATGGCTGCTCAATCAGAATGGAAGATATACCAATTGGATGTTAAATCTACCTTCCTGAATGGGCATCTAAATGAAGAGATTTTCATTGAACAACCTGAAGGCTTCATCAAAATGGGAAAAGAGGATAAGGTGTTTCTATTAAGGAAAGCCTGTTATCGCTTGAAGTAGGCACCAAGGAGTTGGTATAGCAGAATAGACAATCATCTGTGCAACCTTGGTTTCAGCAAAAGTGTTAATGAACAAACTCTCTATATCAAACTAGTGGAGAAGGATTTGCTTATCATTTCACTGTATGTAGATGACCTTTAATCACAGGAAGTAATGCAGCCTTAATTGAAGAGGTAAATGATGAATTTAAGAAGGATTTTGAGATGGCAGACTTGGGAGAAATGAAATACTTTCTTGGAATGGAAATAGATCAAACAAAGGATGATATTTTTGTTTGCCAAAAGAGGAATGCTAAAGAAGTGTTAAAGAAGTTCAATATAGAGAATTCCAAATAAGTTAACACTCCTTTAGTTCAGAATTCAAAGTTGATGAAGGCTGATGGTGCAAAGAAAACATATGAGAAGATCTATAGGAGCTTGGTTGGATGTTTACTCTACTTAACAACCACAAGATCAGATCTTATGTTTGCTGTTAACCTGCTGTCTAGATTCAGGCAAGAGCCAAGTGAGATTCATTTCGAAGCTGCAAAAAGGGTGTTGATGTACATAAGAGGAACATAGAACTTTGGAATAAGTTTTGGGAAGTCAAAAACTCTAGTTTTACAGGTTTTACTGATAGTGATTCAGACGATTTTGCTGATGACATGAAGAGTACTTTAGGCAATGCTTTCTATGCTGGTTCAAGCCTTGTTTGCTGGAATTCAATCAACAAAAAACGGTAGCACAATCATATGCTGAAGCAGAGTATATAGCAGTAACAGAGGCAACCAATCAGGCAATATGGTTAAGGAAAATTCTGAAGGATCTGAGGCACCAACAAACTGAAGCAACTACCATTCTTTGTGACAATCAATCTACTGTAGCAATTGTGAAAAAATCTTGTGTTCCATGGAAAGATAAAACACATAAACATCAGGTATCATTTCATAAGGGAAGCAAAGGAAGAAAATAAGTAGAATTGAGGCATTGCAGTTCAGAAGAGCATATTGTTGATATCTTCACTATAGCATTGCCTAAGGAAAGATTTCAAACATTAAGAGAATTTCTTGGTGTTTCCAACAAAAGTGTCAAGGAGGAGTGATGAACCGTGTGACACTTTTGTTGTCACCGTAGTAATGTTTTGTTTAACTTATCCTATATAATTTTGTGCTCAAGTGTAGTCTATGACATGAAGTGTAACTTAGGATTAGTGTATATGTTGCTGTTGTGTATCTTCACTTTAGTGTGAATGAATTGTAAAACTTTCCCTCCTCTTTGTCTTTTATATTCCATCAATAACAGTTCCATCAATTGAGGGATAGAATCAATGCTCATAATCAAACTCCTAACTTGATCGTCTATGCAAATTGATTTGAGGGACTGGAGTTGGACCCATGAATTGTCTTGCAGAATGTTTTAGTTCCATTTTTTCTACTGGCTGCAAGAAAATTGGAACCATGGAAATCAACAAAGATGAGAAGTTGTTTAGGAAAGAAGCCATTTTTGCTCTCTGTTTCTCGATTTTTTTTTGCTTTTCTTGTTTGTTCAGTGATTAAGGAAGTCCATGACCCTGTTTTTATATTAATTAGCTCATAGTGATAAAAAAATGTAAATTAAGTGTCGTTACTTGAAATTTATTTTTCTTTTTTAGGTTACAATGATAAACTTAAGTGCCTAATTAATTTTATTTTGGTTGCATAACATTAATTCTCTGCTGGTACATTAGGGAAGTCTTAAAACAACAAATGCAATAAAAATATGCAGCTCAATACGAAACTATTGTAGCATTTAGACTCTGAAATGTAGCGTTGTTGGACAGGCTTCATTAAAGAAACCCGCATGATATAATTTCTCAATTTCTAAGCTAATTTAATGTAACGAATCATTATGCCGTATGTGTACAACTTTAAATTTGAAGTCAATTGTCTTACAGCATGCATTTCAGGCCATGATTCAGAATGGATTCAGAGTACCTGAGTTGTTTTCTTTTTTCAGTTTTTCTATATGAAAAGGATGGACATGAGTTAAATCACTGAATCNCAACAAATGCAATAAAAATATGCAGCTCAATACGAAACTATTGTAGCATTTAGACTCTGAAATGTAGCGTTGTTGGACAGGCTTCATTAAAGAAACCCGCATGATATAATTTCTCAATTTCTAAGCTAATTTAATGTAACGAATCATTATGCCGTATGTGTACAACTTTAAATTTGAAGTCAATTGTCTTACAGCATGCATTTCAGGCCATGATTCAGAATGGATTCAGAGTACCTGAGTTGTTTTCTTTTTTCAGTTTTTCTATATGAAAAGGATGGACATGAGTTAAATCACTGAATCAGAAAGAAAATATTGAACTATAATCATTTCTGAGAAAATTTAAGACAGAAAAGGGGAATCAAAATTCAAATTGAAGGTATTCATGCATCGTTTTGTTAATTATTTGAACAAGAAAATATAAGGGTTTTTTCGGAGAAAAAGTCATATTGTAGCTTGGGATTAATGTACAAAAATATTTCTTGCCAAGAGTTGTACCTTAGTCCATGAAATCGCTGATAGGAAGCATTATACAATACTAGTAATAAAGTAGTGAACAGACTGCTGCTTCTGTAAATCCATGACAGCAGTGACTAGGGAGAGATGCTAAACTGGTTAAGTACTGGCAGCCCTACTTAATCCTTAGTCATTTCAAAAAACCGGCATCAGAGAGAGGTATAACAAGCATATTTCTATGAATTTAATCTCAGACTCAAAGTAAATACAGAAAATATTTCAATGAAGAAAAAAGCATCAACCACTGACAAATAAATGGATAGTATTTCTCAAAGCGCATGTGCTTGCATTATAATGTAAACTTAAAACTCAGATAGCTGCTCTAGACTTTTATTTCATAACCAGTAATTGTGGTGAAACAACACAGATTGTACTTATCAAAAGCATTCAAAATATGGCATCAGTAGTTTCATGATCCACATAGGATTACTGCATTTTAATTGTAGCGAATAAAATTCCCAGAAAACATGTACTAGAAAAATGGAAAGGCTCAGAAAATAGAACCATGTTTAGGAGAAACTCCTCTGACTTAATTGCTTGAGTAGAGTATAAGATGAAATAATTTTTTTTATTTAAAGGGGATATACAAGAGCTTAGGTCTACTAAATTAAGATCAATCCATATTCAAGGTCCCCTTATCAATAGATGATGGCCATCCCAAATCTCACACATGGAGTCAAGACTCACTCATAAGATCATAACGTGCAGTGCACATTTTACATGTAATCTACATAAATTTTTAACACAGTAATGGAAAATATGCTACGACACATCAGTTAAACTCGTACTTGATCACAACACACGTACTCAAGTAAATTATACATCATGTTGGAGTGAAAAAAAAATCTTTTTTATTTCAATTTTTTTAATTTTTTTTTAAATAATGAAATGTACGCAATAATAAATGAATCACAATTAATAAGCATATGCATGCATCAAAAATACCTAATCAATTAGGTATACAAACGCTCTTACCTTTAAGAGTATGGTGATCAATTTCTAATTTTTTCAGATCACTCTTTTTAACCCAAACTTGTCTAGTGGAAAACTTATTCCAGTTAACCGTGTCATTAACTTGTTCAAATGACTCACTTGATTAGTGAGGAAGTCAATCCGACCATCAAAATCCTGATTTTTAACTCTAGCGAAATTCTGATTTCTATTTTTATTCATAAATTTATGGCATCTAAGCTTTATATGTCATAACTCACTACAATTGAAACAAGTAGGGATAAACCTAGGTCCAAATCTATGTGGTCGCTGATATTTATTCTTATGTTGGTGGGTTCTACGTTATCTAGTAAGCATTTGTCTACGATACCTTTGTTCTTGAGTTCAGGATTAGGAATATACATAGGCTGGTTGACGACAGGGATAAAAATGGTTTTGGAAGTACTAACCCTGTTATGATTAGTCTGCTTATATCCTAGACCTCCCCAATTCCTAGCAGACTTGTTCAACCTCGAAAGACCGTCTAATTTCTAAGATCCACTAGAGAAAGCATGAAGTTGTGAGTTGGAATATTCAAGTACGTTTAGAAAGTTCTTAACCTGAATTTTGAATTTATCATTCTCAATAGTTAGTTCACTAACTCCCATAGAGAACTTCTCCAATTCACTTGTAAGATCCTTAATCTTCGACTCTAGGGATTGATTCATAGTATCTAGTTTATTAAGGCACAAGGTAGACTCCTGAAGTTCAGCTACAAATTTCTTTCTAACTAGCTCAGGTTATTGACCTTCTTAAGAACGACTTTATTCACCTCTTAATCTTAAGACTCTTTTAAAAAAAAAATTGATAAGCATCACAAATCTCTTCATCATCTTCATAATCTTCCTCAAATTGCTCACCACAATCTACTTCTTCAACCTTCTCATTGTCATTATCAGATTCACTTTTAATCCTATCTCCTCATGTGTAGACATCTCACTTTGATTATCCGAGTTAGACTCATCATCAACAAGAGCTGCATTCATATATTTACCTTGATTTCTTTGACCATTAGGACACTCACTTCTATAGTGGTCAAAACCTTGACACTTATGATATCTCACTGATTTAGATTTCTTTCTAGACTCGGTGGGATCACCTCTGTCTCTCTTTAGTCTTCTTCTTTTTTCTAAACACTTTTTTGAAAATTCTTAACAAAGTATTCTATTTCCTCATCATTAAGTGACCTAAATTCAAAGAATCGTACTCTTCTTCCTAACCGTGATCAAGGCTATAAACTTGTTTTTCTTGAGTTGAGATATGGTGAGTTTATAAGTTTGGAGAGAGCCAACCAATTCTTCAATCTTAACAGCATTTGGATACTTGCTTTCTTCGATAGCTGTAACTTTGGGCCTAAATCTCTCGTGTAAGGATCTCAAGATTTTTCTAACAATTTTAGGCTTAGGAATTCTCCCACCTATGTTAAAGCTAGAACTAACTATGTTATTCAATCTCACATAGAAGTCATCGAAGGCCTCATCATCCTAATCTCTTCAAACCTAGTGGTCAACATCTGTAACTTAGAATTTTTAATAGCCTAAGTTCCCTCATGTGTGGTCTTTAAAATATTCTAAACCTATTTAGCAACCTCATATAAATACACATGCCTAAATTCTTCGTGTGATACAGTCATAAATGAAGCACAAAGCCCTTTACTATTCCAATTACAGTAATCTAAATATTTTTTAGACGAAATTGAAATATCAGTAGAGATAACTACACTTGCAACTATAGTAGATGGGGGTGGTCCAACCATTTATTACGCTTAATAATATACGCTCATCCATAGATATTAGGAAGGCTCTCATTCTCCCTTTCCAATATGCATAGTTACTACCATCAAAATATAGCGGAACATATAATGAACAATTCATTGAGAAAACTGGGGGCCAGGAAATGAATTTGGTCTCTGATACCACTTGAATATTATTAGTTGGACCCTAAAACCACCTAGAGAAGGTTGAATAGGTGAATATATCTCTCGTAGATCATGAAGAACACTTTATTCTTATACTCTTCTTGTGCTTATGATCCAACCTTCTTCAATATTCAGCAATCTCTGAAAGTTATTGAGAAAATACCTTCCTGATTATATCTAAGAAGTAGGTGTTTTGGATTATTTGAATTCGATATTTTTCTCAACTTTTGGTTGATTGATCTCAAAAATCAAATGCTTAATCTCAGTGTTTTGATGTGTTCTTGAATCTGGAATGATGTTATGAAGATGTAAAATATTGATCAACCACCCACAAAACGCACTTGCATTGGGTATTTACCAAAGTATGTATTTAGGTAGGATAAAATAGATAAAATTGCGAACTAGGATTTTACGTATAACACCATTGCTCGAGCGTAGGCTAGCGATATGCAAGCGAGAGGTATGTCACTCGAGTGACTGGTGCATGACAATGATTCTGCTTTTTTCGCTCGAGCATCAACTAGGCGTGTCGCTAGCATAAATCCAACAACTCTTTCTCCCTATTCGATGCTCGAACCCAAAACCTCCTAGTTCATCTATATAACCCTCCAAAAGACTCCTTGACTTTTACAACTCTTTTATAGCAATCCCATCCTTTTATAGTAATCATTTTGTCTAATGAATTGCCAATACAACATAAATCCTAACACTCTGGTTGTTCAGTTTGTTTCTAAATATGTGAGGTCATGTTATTTTATTTTTTTTGTTCTACAAAAATATCACTAATATTAAAAGAGAGAAAAAAAAAAGAAAAAAAGAAGAAAAAATAAGTGGGTGCTGAACTTACCAAAACATAAGTTTCATGCATCATATAACCCTTGGAGATAAACAAAACTACAATCAACTTCAATAAGTACCGTATAATACAATCAGACCTCCCTACTGACATCATGAGAGATGTGTAGACAACTTATCAGCTATACCATATATGGATAGTAAGAGAATTGACTGAGAAACTATTACGAACAATAACATAAAATAATTCAAGAAACGAGAAGTTTATAGAAGGCTAAACTTTTTTCATAAGAATGGATTTCCCAAAAACATTGATCCTATAAAAATAAACATGAGTAACACCATTAAAAAAGAAAACTATTATTTGAATTATGCCATACAAAAATGTCTTAGAACCACGACAGATTCAGACCACAATGACAAAAACAATTCCTTCTCCAAAGGGGCAACTGCTCTACTAGACATGTACTGGCTCTACAGTGCTTGTGACAGCAGAAATATGGTTACTTCTGGATCAAATAGTGGAATGAGACCTTAACCATGTAGCAAAGAAGCTTGAACTCCTCATTGTGGTAATCCATATTGGCCGTGTTGATTGGTTCCCTCTTGAAATCATTTTTGCAACTCATAACTTCTTGCAGGGCATCATTTGTTTCGACAGTAATGAACTTATAATGATTAATTTCTAAATATTTCTTCACCACTTGAAGATCATAAATGGTGTCATTGTAATTCTTGGAGCAAACAATATACCTTTCCTGCAAGTTAGAATCCTTGGTGTCGGTATGAAGTTGATTGTACTGGCTGTGCACTGCATTGGATTTATCCAACACCAGGTCGTCTGCAACACATGTTAGTCCTTTTATATCAGTGTTCAAGCTTCTAGGATTAGATTTATATAGATTTAAACACTTAGTAGGATTATGGGTTTTGGAGCAAATGTGTTAAATAGGGCTGGACATGGTCCGCTTCAATTCTGTAATGAAGAGAACCGAACCAAATTTTTTATGCCTTTAATAAATGGAACCGTCGGGTCAAAATATAATTATGGAACAGTTCGGTTCGGTTCAATTTGATTCCATACCATAATTAATTTTTTAACATTTACAGTAACACTACATAAATACAACTAATGACATGTTCATTCGTAACTTTGATTGACAGTTGAAGAGGGAAAGTCGGACTCAAGAGTCTGCAACTTCGATTTATACATGTAGATGTAGGTTTTCAATTTATCAAGTGATTTTGGGTTAATGGACTCGTGCTTATCTAATGAAAGTATGAAATTAGAAAGAGAAGGATAAAAACCTTAAAAGGCCTAGAACTTAGGCTAACAATGAAATTAATACAAAAAAATGAATTTAGAAATTGGGTTGGGTTAGGTTAGCTAGGCATGGACTTGGATTGGGAGTTGGAGCATTAATCACTAAATTAGTTAATTTGTTTAGAAAAAATTAAAATAATTTAACTAATTCAATATAAAGAATTAAAAAAATTATTTAGATTCGATTCTTCGGTTTATGAGTTAGAATCGAACCAAACCCATCGGTTCTAGATTCAAATATTTGTTGGGTATTTAACTTATGAAGAACTGCTCAATTCGATTCAAGAGTTTTGTTCAGCCCTAGTGCTGGAGATTTTTTTCCTTCGGTGAGTAGCACATTAAAGATGGAACTACAAGAATGAAAATGAGAGCCATGGAAATCAACACACTGAGAAGTTGTGTAGGAAAGAAACCTTTTTTACTCTTTTATTTTCTTGAGTTCTTTTTGCTTTTCTTGTTTGTTGAGTGATTAACGGAGTCTATGACCCTATTTTTATACTAATTAGCTTATTGTAATTGTTAGGAATTAGAGAAGGTAATATGACGAGATATGAAGTATTGATCGTACAAACTAATAAATAAGAACAAAATTTGAAAGAAAAGCAAACAAGAAGATGAAATTGACAGAGGAATATAATATTTTATTAAAGAGAACCAATGGAGAGAAAATACAACTTTTACAATTTTCTACTACTTTCAACCTAATAAATTAAATGAAGAGTCTACTACCTATAGGAGATATGTCCAAACCATAGAATTAACCTAAAATATGAAAATTAGGTTAAAAATCGTGTAAAACCGAAAAAGAAGGAAAAAAATCGGCAGCCCATCGCTTGAGCGACAGCTCGTGACAAGTGGACGATGAACTCCATGTTACAATTTTGTTCCTATCGCTCAAGCGATAAGCGGGCTTCCGTCCAGTGCGGCCAATCTGCCATTTTTCCTTCTTGAACCATATTTTGACATCTTCAAGCCCAATACTCCACAATGCGAAGCCCTAGACCCAATTTGGACTGGATTTGGATCATAAAACCTTAATAAACAATATAAGTTAAGTGCCATTACTTGAAATTTATTGTTCTTTTTTAGGTTACAAAGATAAGTGCCTAATTAATTTTATTTTGTTTACACAACATTAATTCTTTGCTGGTACATTAGGGAAATCTTAAAATAGCGATAAAAATTTAGGAGTTGTTCTCTTTGTGTTTCATTTTTGTGTTTTGAGTGTTCATTTTGAGATGGTTGAAAACGTGTTCTTTTTTGTTTTGAAAACACCCAAAATGTTTTTTGAAAATTTTGACTTAATTATAATTAAAAACACGTTTGGGTTTTCTTTGTAAGCTTTTAATTTGTTTTCAAAAATGCATTTTCAAAAATAGGAAATAGAACGCCTTTTTACTGTTTTGGATAATCGAAAACAAAAACGATTTAAAAATGATAAAGAGAATAAAACCTTATTGTCTTACTGCAAGCATTTCAAGCCATGATTCAGAACGGATTCTGAGTACCTGTGTTGCTTTCTTTTTGCAGTTTTCCTCTATGAAACTGCATTGAATTAACAAGGATTGGCATGAGTTAATTCACTGAATCAGAGAGGGAATATTGAACTATAATCATTTCTGAGAATATTGAAGATAAAATAGGGGAATCAAAATTCAAATTGAAGGTATTCATGCATCGTTTTGTTAATTATTTGAACAAGAAAATAT
>CAIGRL010021533.1:0-10553 GCA_903798325.1 Fraxinus xanthoxyloides
ATGATTGTTCTTCTCAACTACCTCATTTTGTAGTGTAGTAATTACCAAGGAGAACTCATGTGTTATTTCCTCTTCTAAGCTAAAGTGCTCGAGATTTGAGTTTTCAATCTCTTTTCCATGATCACTATGAATTCTTGATATAGTAAAGTCTTTCTCATTCCTAAACCTTTTACACAATGAGATAATAAGACTGAACACCTTAGTTTTATATCTCAATAGCTCAATCCGTGTATATCGAGAAAAATCGTCAATCACAACCAAGATATAGATTTTACCACCAAGACTTTCGGTCCTCGATGGTCCCATTAAGTCTATATGGAGTAATTCAAGTGGTTTGCTTATCAAGATCTTAGAAGTTTGTTTATGATTTACTCTAGGTTGTTTACCTTGTTGACATAGGCCACATACGGTGGTATCAATATTTTCAAGTCTAGGTAAGCCATTAACAAGTTCTTTCTTGGCAAGTTTAGATAAACTTTTATGGTTCATATGACCAAGCCGTTGATGCCACAGTTCAGTTAAGTTAATCTTGGCACTGCTACACACGTAGTGGAATTAGGTAGAACGCCATAACAATTGTCTGAAGTTCTTACACCTTCGAGGACAATATTACCAGTAGAGTCATACACGGTACACCTTTTTTGGACAAAAATAATCTCAAAATCAGCATCGCATATTTGACTAATGCTTAACAGGTTGGATTTTAACCCTTTCACATAAAGCACATCTGAGATAGTAGGTAGTCCAGATATATTAACGACACCTTTTCCTAGAATAGGTGCAGTAGCTCCATCCCCAAAGATAATCATACCGTAGTTTCAATCATCGAGAGAAGAAAACAAGACTTTGTCACCACACATATGTCTTGAATGCATACTCTCAAGATACCACATTGAGTTATTTTGAGCTTTAAGTGCAACGTGGGCAACATAGTAATTCAGCTAATTATCAGACCTAGAGAGATCACTTTTCTTTACCCAAACTTTCTTAGAAATAAAAGTGATTTTAGTTAATCAAGTCATCATATCAATTAAGTGGCTAACTTAATTAGCGAGAAAGTTATCCTTGCTAGTATAATCCTGGCTTTTACTTCTAGTCATGAGTTTACGACACCTAGGTCTTGTGTGTCCCAGTGCGCCACAATGGTGACAAGTGGGAATAAACCTGGGTTCAGACCTACTCAAAGGTTGTTGTCGATATGTAGGACAATTGACCATACGTTGTCGACTATGTCCCGATCCTAAGGGCTTTTTGCTCTTTGGTTCAAGATAAACAATTTTTCAAGCTTTGTTAGAGGTCGGGACGAACATGGTCTTGGAGGTACTACCAGTAGCATTACCATTCTGAACGTAACCCAGACCATGCCTATTTCCAACATGCTTGTTCATCCCCAACAAATTATCAAGTTTCTGCATGCCACTCATAAATGATTAGAGCCGAGTGTTAGATTTTTCGAGATCACTTGTTAAGGATTTAACTTCGGCTTCCAAGTTCTCATTAACAAGTTTCAACTCACTAAGATTTTGGTAGAGTCCTTAAGCTCACCTATGAGTTTTTCTTTCTCTCTTTCAAGATCATTTACCTTTTTCAATACAGCTTTATAGACCTTTTTAATTTTTAGATTATCCTCAAATAGTTCATGATAAGATTCGTGAATATCAGGTTCATCCTCGAATTTTTCACTCTGTTCATCATGTTCAATATTTTCAATTTCTTTATCAAATTCTATCGTAGCTATAGATGTGAAGACCATGAAAGTTTGTTCATCCTCACCATCGATGTGTCGTTCCGAGCACTCGAATCTGATTCATCATCACTCAAGGTCACTACTAATGCCTTACGTCTTTCTTTATTCAAACTCTTTTTCAAGTTAGGACGTTCATTCCTATAGTGACTGTAACCTTAACACTCATGACATCTAACAAATTGGGTTTTCTTATTAGCAGTATTAGAGTTATTCTTTTCACGCTTATTTTTCAAGAATTTACTAGGGACTTCATTTTTCCGTTCTTGAGGCTTTATCCTATTCATCAGTATTTTCTGAAATTTTTTAATGAAATAAGCTATTTCGTCATCCCTTTAAGTTTCAGCATCATTTGATTAACTCTCTTCTTCTCTAACAGTATTCATGGTTATGGATTTAGCCTTTTTAGGTTGAGAAACGACGAGTTCATATGTTTGAAGAGATCCTACGAGTTCTTCTATTTTTACTACACTAAGTCCTTACTTTCTTCAATCACGGTGACTTTAAGTCTAAACCTTTCAGGTAGAGATTTAAGGACTTTTCTAACAATCTTGAACTTAGGAATCGTCTAACCTAAGGTAAATTCAAATTAACTATGTCATTCAGCTTCGCACAGAATTCATCGAACAATTCATCGTCCTTCATTCTAATTTCTTCAAACCTAAAGGTCAACATCTGCATTTTAGAATTTTTTAACCGTTTTAGTTTCCTCGTGTGTGATTTCTAAGATGTCCCAAACTTTTTTAACAATCTCACACATCGAAACTCTCCTAAACTCTTCAACAGACACAGCCATAAACAAGGCATGTATGCCTTTATTGTTCTAGTTACATTCAGTTAAGTCATCTTTAGTCTAGAATAAAATAGTAGTAGGTGTAACTACACCAGCAACAGTAGTTGAAGGTGGAGTCTACCCAATTTGAATGCTAATCCAAATACGTTCATTCAAAGTTTTAAGGAAGGCTCTCATTCGAACTTTCCAATATTCATATTTGCTTCCGTCGAAAATGGAGGCACATATAATGACTGACTCATCTAGAATTTATTAAGGGTCAAGAATTGAAATAAGGCTTTAATACCAATTGAAAATACTAAGTTCGACCCAAACTATACCCAGATGGAGGTAAATAGGTGATTACGCGAAATTAAAATAACTTGATAATTAAATAGCAACAAGTCACTATTAATTATTTTCTAGATGGTTAATCATGCAAGTCAATTATTCATATGTTGAAATATCGTGGTTATGTAAGCTATAAATTAACACAAGAATTGATCACAAAGAAACGCAACTGGGTGAAAACTCTGGGCATTTTTTCAGTTAACAATCCACTATAAACGATTTATAACTTATAGTCTACCAGAATAAATGACGACACATACTATCTGACCTCCTGACTGCAATTCCAACATCTCTCTTAGATTCTGTGCTCTTGCACCAACTCCCAACTGCATTTTCCAAAGCTCTCCTGAATTGCACTCTCCTGCAACAACTCATAGTTTTGTGAAATTGTCGTTCTATGGATTCATGTAGAACACCGCGTTCTTCAACGAATGGAACTCTAATAACCTTCTCTTGATCTTCAAAAACTCTGGCAGATGTGAAGGAAGCGGCAATTTGGTATTTGAATTGTGAATTTGATGTTTTCCTCACCGCCAAGAACAATTCACTATGTGAATAATGAAGGTTGAATGATAACTGATGAAGAGAATATGAAAACCAAGTGTTTGCTTAATGATCAACCTTAGAGAAAAACGTTCAGACGCGTTTAGGTATTATAGGTAGGTTAGGGAATGAATGGACCTAACAAAAAACCTTTAAAAATAAATTAAGAAATTCCTGGATAGTACTGTCACTTGAGTGAAGGAGAGGTGACAGTCTGACGATGAAATTTTTGTTTCTGACGCTCAAGCCAAACGTTGGCGACGGTCTAGTGAAATTCTGGGCTGTTTTTCCTTCTTTTCCATTCTCAAACCCTAGATCTAAAATATCACAACTTTCACGAATTGCACGTTACTCTTTAACTTTTCACAACATATCAACTTTAGTCCATTTTGTTCACAGATTTGCCAATTACATTAAATACCTAACAAGAATAAGGTGTTCACGTGGAACTCGACCATCTTTGGTAAAATTGAACAGTGGATCCGGCATAAGAGTCTACCAATGATCGACTTGCAATTGGTCATACGTGCTTCCGAACATGATATTTATTGAGCTTCTGTATTCCACAAGCATACGATGAAGACCATTGTGAGCTATTACTTATTGGAAAACTAAAGAATCGCATTGAGGGTATATTACTTCATTTTCATCATCATCAATAAATTCAATTAAAAGAGATCTAGGTTTAGAATTACCTCAAACCCAACAATTTTCCAATCCTAGTTTATTCATGAGCTTATCGTGGCTCTCTTAGTGTAGGGTTCACCAATGGTAGTATGAATCTTCCTAACTTTTTGTTGGCGATATAAGACATTCATATGTGTTGGTCTTGTATTTTTCGGTTTTGAACCTAGATATCGACCTTTCCTTTTACTGATTTGATGATGCATTCGGTTAGCAAGAGCCTCACACGCACAATCCTAATGACTTTGTGGATGGACAATCTTAATGACTTGTGATAAGGGGCACAATAGAAAGCCTCAAGCAAACTTTACACCTTCCATGTATTAGAGTAAGGAACACTATGTTACCTCTTTATATAAGAGTTTATCTCTCTTCCCAACCTATTGAACACACTTGGTGATCTCATTATCCGGCGCCTTTGTATTCACTCGTGAGGTAGGTAGCTTTCCCTGGATTTCAAATGGTGTCCAACCAGGGATTTATAGGATTTGTTAGCATTGCTCATAAGGAGGTGTTTTGAACTGTTAACACCTTTAAGCTTATAGCTATCTCCTGGATGGGACGAGCAATGGAGTCTTTCATGTAGTGACGGTGGTGCTTCTACAAAAAACCACGTTCTAACCAATTCTCGGGGGATTTCTTCCATGGCCTCTTCGAATTAATATCACTACCCTCGTGGTTTTCACTAGAAACTTCCATTTTAATTTTTAATGCTTCTATCTTGATTGGACTTAACAATGGTTAACTTATTTTCAGATAGTTTCTTAGAAAGGCTGAGATCATGGTTATTTTCATTCCAGATTTTTTACGGACGACACCAATTTGTTAAACTAAAAATTGAGATTAACAAATTCCTCTTGCGTAATTAGGACTTTTATCCAAAAACTTGTGAAATTCTCAATCTAATAAGAGTTAGGAAAGAAATAGTTATTTGAAATGAGAGTGTTCAATTTTCATCTCTTTATTTGTTCTCAACTATATCTGTTTGTAGATTTCTGATGAAGTAATGTGGGTAATGAAGTCCTTTCTTTTTGACACGTGGAAGTCATTGATTGGTGAGCTTTAACTGAATTCCTTACCTTTTCACATTTTGTTCGCCATGCCACGTGTTCATCATTTATTGATTGTAAAGTCATGTTTAACATGCTTTACATTCTCATTCACAAGTACTTCAGTAACGGTTTTTACTGATATGTATTAGCTGGTGGAAATAAATAAGAGTACATTTGCTAGATCAGCAGTTTTGCATTTGCACACTTCGTGTGCTTGCTGTTTATGTTCGAGGTTGAGTATAAGGCTTCGCATTTTGAATACGTGCGGACACTAGCCTGGGTTTGCTCATGATCTTATAGGTTTGTTTGGTACGGCTTAAAATCCAATCAAAATTGAAAATATAGACGTTATTGGATCCCACCCGTCTAATAAAAGTCAACAATGACGACTAATTTTTCAATTTTAATCCGATTTTAATCTCTACCAAACACTCTCTATGATTTTTAACTTAAAACATGTTCATTAATAGTGCATAGCCTCACACAGAGTGAACTCAAGAAAGTATCACAAATAACGATCAATATTCCCACCACTAATCTCCGTAAATTTAAATTATAACGATGTCTATCAAGCTTCAAGATGAAAATGAATAAAAAAATATGTAAGATTATTGTAGCTTATAAGTTTGATTCATATAGATAAACATAAAATCTGTTCTCGTGTAAATTTATATTTATGTATTTGGTTTTTCATGATATTATATTATAGAGACCATGTCTGGGATCAAATATCTCGTTAACTTTGATAATAGAATAATGTTTTATACATATTTCATTAAATAGATGAACATGATTTATGAGAACCCAATTGTACAAAATCAAAAAGTTTGAAAACTTTTCTATAAGTTGAAGGTGGAGACTGACTTTGGTTATTTCCCGCCGCCCCCGGATGCTATATTTAGTTTAGGTATGCAACTTGTTACTTCTAAATACAAATAAATAAATAAGACGACTCGCAGTCAACCAGGAAATAAAAATAATTGGCATCCATATGGACAGCATATTTCGGTGAAGATTTTTTACTCAAATTTTGATTCCATCCACGAGGGAGCGTGTAGGAGACCAAGTCTTTGATAGCAGATTAATGTTCTTTTTATATATATAAGTATTTGATTAATAGATTAACATGATTTATGAGAACTCAATGTTGAGTTTAAAGGTCTAAAGAAAATGATTTAATTATCAAAAATATTTTTATATACAAAACACACACCTCACAATTAAATAAAACACTAATATTTTATGCCCACTCTCACTCACTGTAGTATATATATTCTCTCTTTCCCTGCACTCTCTCTACCTATGTCAACGAGTCGAGCCGGAAAAAAAAGCTCTAGCCGAGCCCGAGCTTTTTTGGGCCGAGCTTTTTTTGGCTCGAGCCGAGCCGACTCTTTCTTCTTCTTCTTCTTCTATAGGCAGAAATTCACATTTCAGTTTTTTTTCCTCAAGAATGAGTCGGCCGTGCCTTGTGGCCCGAGCTCAGGCCGATGCGCCAAAATGGGGCTAGGCCCGAGCCGGCTCTGTGCCATCGAGCCCGAGCTGGGCTTTGTTCAAGTTTTTCCCGAGCCGTCCAAGCCCACGAGCTTTTTGACATCCCTAACTCTCTCTCACACTTTCTGACGCCGAACAGAAGTAAAAAATTTACCAGCATAAATCTTTTAAAACAAGAAAACTGGGTCAGATATCACATCTCAAAGAATATCAACAATCTGAGCTATCTAATGAAGTAGATCTACAACTACTGAACTCAAAGTACACTTGTGGTGCTGAAAATCCTTTTTTATCAGGTTTGTTAGAATTAAATACCTTTGATCATTTCATTCGAGTGCGACATGATGTTGAGTTTGAATTTTTTTAGCGTCATAGAAATGATGCCATGGGATGTTTTAGGCTCAAAATGATAGGCGCTGATAGGTGCAGTACCAATAACGAATTAAATGATTCTATCAGTGGGTTTCCATCCAATTTTAAGAGACTTCATACTGATTAATCTTTCGTACACTCCCCTCCGTGCATTCGATTTCATGATGAGGAAAAAAGTTCAAAAGTCTTTAAATAGGCGATACAAGAAACCCTAAAAGCATAGAATAGTAAAACATTCCAAAAATAGCGAAAACTCAAAACGGGAAATACAAAAATTAATTATTCGAAGGCTTACATGAAGGAATTTGGATAAAATTCCGAGATCACGAGTTATGCCCCGAGTCCAATTTTTCGGGCCGTTTCCAATCAGCCTGCCAAATTTCAGCCTATTTCGACTCCGTCGCGACAAATGACAAAATTACCCCTGACGCGGTCTTTTTTTGTTAATTTTCTGTCTTGCACTTCTTCAAACTCCAAAACTAGTTGTCCTACATCACTTTCACTCTCTTCATTNGCGAAAACTCAAAACGGGAAATACAAAAATTAATTATTCGAAGGCTTACATGAAGGAATTTGGATAAAATTCCGAGATCACGAGTTATGCCCCGAGTCCAATTTTTCGGGCCGTTTCCAATCAGCCTGCCAAATTTCAGCCTATTTCGACTCCGTCGCGACAAATGACAAAATTACCCCTGACGCGGTCTTTTTTTGTTAATTTTCTGTCTTGCACTTCTTCAAACTCCAAAACTAGTTGTCCTACATCACTTTCACTCTCTTCATTCACACACACAGGAAACATATATATAAGTTGAAGTTGGTGATTCTAATTTTCTGAAGAATTCTTCAAATAGCGATGATATGTTTTTCGCTTTATGCAGATTATATTCTAGATAGTTCTTCCATGGAAATAAATTCAGCAACTTGCTTATCCTTCCAGAGTCTTATAAATTGGAGATGATGATTTAATAAAATTGATTCCTTCTAGTTTCTTCTTCAATGTCGGTGGCTATGGAAAAATATGGAAAATTGGTGATGATTCTTCACTCAATTGCTACAAAATTAATAAGTTAGAGAAATATTGTTATAAATAGGTATGGGCAACAGGTAGATCGATCAAGGTATTTTAGTATTCGAAATCATTTGTCACACTTTTGTCTTTAATAAATGGACACGTGATTATTGGAACCAAACACTAAGTCGAATAGTCAATTTTCGGTTCAAGTTCGATTCTATCCATAAAATCTCTATTAAAAAAATTGTGATTGACAATACAAATTATTTTTTCAATATTTTGTAAGAACAGAAGAAAAAATATGCTATCAAATACATATTTTAAAACTTTCTTAATCAACTACAAATGTCACCAAATAGTATTGAATATATAACATAATAACACTCAATTCCGATTTTGGCTCTGCGCGGCACCTAAAACGTATTTGTGAGGCAAAAGCAGCATGTCAAAATAACTGTGAAAGAAAGTTGAAATATTTAATCATTTAAATGAATAAATCAGATTGTAATATATATATAAGTAAAAGTTAAATTCGGTTTTAGGTATCCAACTTGTTACTTTTAAGTACAAAAAGAATAAAAAAATGGCTTTGTAATCAACCAGAAATTAAAAATAATTGGCATCCATGTGGGCAGCCTATTTCAGTGAAGACTGGTGCATTTGAAAAAAGAATGAAAAATTATTAATGTGATAAAAAATATTATTTTATTGAAAATGTGTAGTTCAAAATGAGGCTCGTGACAAAATTTGATCCATCCGAGTCAGAACTGTGCAACCTTACAACTGAAATCCATGCGGGCAGCCTGACCAAAGATTATATATTTCCATCTCTATTACCCATGTCTATATTCTAAAAATTGGTACATGAGATACAAGTGTGTTAACTCAAAAAAAAATTAGTAATCAACATTAAGGAGAGGAGAGTAGATGTACTATTTTTCTTTTATTTAGGTTTTGTCCCAACTTTTCTGTCAATTTTTAATAAGTCATTATTTATATTGAATATTCCAAAAGTAACTACTCTTTTTCCCTTCGTTTGATATTTTTTCCACACTGCTTTTATTCAAACAAGGTTTTAACTAAACAGATATTATGTTATAAGCCATCTAAGAAGAGTGTTTAAATTATATGTCTATCACTGAATGATCGTCATATCCTTTAGTTCTAGTTGTAATAACTATTGTATTTTTCACAACCCTAATTCTTTTCTATATATATTGGGGTTTAGATCTCAATAAAATACACACAAATCTATTGACCCCTCAATTTTCTCTCTAGTTTATAACAGATAATTCTTTAGGTCAATCTCGAGATATATCCTTATAAACTCAATTTACGATAGCAAATATAATGAACATACGAATAAGCTAATCCGACGAGCTAAAATAATGGTAAAGTAAGAACAATATCAAGAATTCTTTAGGTCAGCCTCAAAACATGTACTTAGGTACTCAATTCACGAAATAGAAAAAATCCAGTAAACATAGGAATAACAAGATTAATAAATCTTTAAGTAAGTCTCAAAATATGTAACTCAAGTCACATAGTAGCAAAATACAATGAACGTAGGAATAAGTTAATAGTAAAAATGCGAACAATTAATAATAATAAATCTTCTTGAAATATGTACTTGTTAACTCAATTCCCAGAATAGCAAAGTATAATGAACGTCGGAATTATCAGTATCAAATATGTACTTAGGGCCTGTAATTAAGGTTTTTTGGTAAAATTTCTGGATATCCGTATAAAAAGTTTCCATATAGTTTCTGAATTTCATTAGAACGTAGGTTTTATTTTTTTTTTATTTATTTTTTCGATTTTCTGCCATGAAAGGCTTGCATTTTAAAAGTGAGTAATGTTATTCATCTCCGCTGAAATTACAAACACAGTTTATTTGACTCTAAATGATATGTTAAATGAAAGGTAAAACAAAATGATTTATTTAATTTCATATATCATTTAATACTACATTAACGCTACATATACTGTATTTATAATTCTAATGTAAATGAATAACATTACTCTTTAAAAGCTCCAAAGACATTAAAATATTGGAATAGTTTACATGCATCAGCTGTCTCTGATCGGATTTGAAATGTCTTGCTATATTTTATTTGGGCTATAGAAAATGATGATTGCGTGTCATCATTATCATATTAATTATGAGTTATAATGGTTGTACCGGGCCAGATGAACCCTGTGCATGTAGCACGAGTGTTGACAATTAATATTATAAGATTCGTTGGGGACATTGGGCTATAGAAAATGACAACGGCAATAAACAAGGTACCGGCACGTCATCATTATCATATTAATTATAGATGTCATATTATAGGAGTTAGGTGTCCACAATTAATATTATTATAAAATTAGCACAATTAATATTACTCCGTTCGTTTCAAATATATAGGCTGAATTTCCTCTTTTTTTGTCCCAAATATATAGGTTTGTTTCTTAATTGAAAATGTTATGTTTTGTTCTTTTACTAATTTATCCTAATTTAATTTACTTAATTACTAATTCCAACAATAA
>CAIGRL010021538.1:0-10839 GCA_903798325.1 Fraxinus xanthoxyloides
ACAAGCGTATCAATAAAATATAAATTGATAATCACACAGAACTAATTGTCAATTTTAATCAACTTATGAATACTTTTCATATTTAGCCCATGTTTGGTACACATTAAAATTTTTATTTTCATTCTTTTACTCATTTTCAATCAACATTTTTCAATAAAATAATATTTTTCATCACACTAATAAATTTTCTTTCTTTTTCAACTATACATTCTCCATCAATCTACTATTTCAGAATACATTCTTCCAAAATAATGTGGCTCAAATACACCTTAATATAATCAAATTCTTTTGAATCTTGCTACGTGTATATCAGAGATTACATAATGTGTTATATAATTACACATAATGTTTTACTATTTATTAGTTTAAAAAATAGTCAAAAATTTTATCTAATTTTTATTTCTCTGTCATTTTATGTAATTCTTTAGGTACAATTTTGATGTACAAATAATAAAATTCAATTTTTATTTGCCGATAAACGTATGTACATTGACATTTTGTGCATAAAATAGAAAATGACGTTGACTCAACAAAACTGATCAAAAAAGGGAAAAACAAATCCTTGAAACTACGACGACTTTATAAACAATATCCTGTCCCCATTTTCAGATTGTTTTTTTTTTTCAGAAGCTTGAATTCACCAGGTTCTTCTCGATCTCTATCTATCTCTCTCTATATATATTTATACATATGTGTGATTTTTGGATCGGTTGACTTTTCGTTTCTTCTTGGAACAGGATTTGATGGCTGATTATTGCTATCATATAATTTTAATGCCTATTTATTTTTCTTTATATTTTTTGCTGATTGATTGAGAGCTTTTTCCGTGTGAAAATGGGTAATCGATTCAACCCGTATCCAATTTTTCCCAATTTTATTTTACCTCATTTTTCGAGAAGTGAACGCACTTTAATTTTAAAATCATAGAAAGTAGTAGTTTTGAAAAGGCTTTGAAGAAGTAGCGATTCAATAAAAAATAAAAGAGCTACAAATTGTTAACATATATGGATTCAAATGTATTTAATAGTTCATCTGAATTCGTGTCATTGTCCATTATGGTAATTTTAAAAAAATGATTTCACAATTCGGATTTTTTTTTCTCAATTTTTTGATCTTTTCTTGCTGAACCTTAGTTCCTCTAACTAATTGAGGATGTAGGCATGTGTCTAAAATTTGTTGATTGTCTCTTCCACTCTTGCTCCAATATGAGCTGATTTAGTGCATGATAAATACATTTTTTTTTTTTTTGGTTGTTAGGAGCTTTGCTTCTATTTTGTTAAATACTAAGTTATGCTATTAGTTAGTTTTTTGTGGCACTACTTTCATCTTGAAAAGCTCTTGAAGTGAACATTCAATTTTTATTTATTTTTGTTTTTTATTGGTTCATTTTTGGGTTCTGCTAAATCAGTGTTGTCAGCCTCTGTCTCCCTTAACATTCTGCTCAGTTTCTTTTTTTTTTTGTTTTGATTGTTTCTATGAACCGGATTGCGAACTTTGTGCATGACTATGCATTTGGCTCTCATTCCTTAATCTAATGTTGATTTCTGGCCCTGAAAGGGAAAATATACTTGCTCCATGATTTTCAAAAGTAGATAACTCAGTCTCTTCGTGTGCATAGAAACTTTTGGAAAGAGGGCTCCACATCAAACACAACTTGAATGGAGGAGATTCAGCTGTATACCAACTGGGATGATGTCATTTGTCCCATATGCTTGGACTTTCCTCACAATGGTGTTCTCCTCCAATGTTCGTCATATGAAAAAGGATGCCGACCTTTTGTGTGTGACACTGACCATTTACACTCAAATTGTCTGGATCGTTTTAAACAAGCAAGTGGGGTGCTATCCGATTCTCAATCACCAAGTTCTTCTGAGAACGTTAACTGTATGAATCTGGTGTCGGACAGCAAACCAGTGTGTCCCTTGTGTAGAGGTGAAGTTACTGGATGGGTAGTTGTTCATAATGCTCGTGTATATTTGGATGAGAAGAAACGTTGTTGTGAAGAGGGAAAATGTGGATTCATAGGCACCTACCTGGAACTTCATAAACATGCACACTTAGAGCATCCTCAATCGTGCCCTTCAAAGATCGATCCTGCACGACAGCTTGATTGGGAGAATTTCCAGCAATCCTCTGAGATCATAGATGTGTTGAGCACTATCCATTCAGAAGTCCCTCGTGGGGTTGTTCTGGGTGATTATGTGATAGAATATGGGAATGATAACTCTGGCGATGAATTTGATGATTTCCCTGGGGATGAAGGGAACTGGTGGACATCTTGCATATTGTATCAGGTATTTGAAAACATTAGGATGTCTAGAAACAGAAGAAGATCGAGAGTTGGCGATTCCAGAAGAGGAAACGGTCATTTGAGTTATGATACTTCTAACTCTGATGAGAGTTCTGTAACATCTGTAGAATATGCTGACTATATAGCAGATGAGGCTGATGATGCGTTTGGAAATGCAAGTGGACTCTCGAGGGGAAGAGCAGATCAACGCCGGTGAGTGACTACTATGGTACATGTGGCTATAGGCTTCTCTTTTAATGATGTTCCATCATTTATTCTTGTGGATCCATGATTAATAAGTCTTTATCCATGATTAATAAGTCTTTCTTAATCTTTGGTTACATTTGCACTGTCTACATAAGCTTTAAAATGACCTCCTCCCAACACACACACACACACACACACACACCAGACTAGTTGTAACTTGTAAGCTTTTACTAATAGAGGTAATTCGGTGCTTAGTTATGTTAAGCACGGATGACATGGCACATCAATTCATTGGTGGATAAGTTTACGGTTGGTCTTAATTTTTGAGTTAAATTTGTTATCCACCAATTGATTGGTGTGCCATCTCATATATATATATATTTTTTTTTTTCGGTTATGGGCTCATATTTATGTTAGTGTTGCCATATTGCATTGGTTCATCAATGTTCCAAAATGGCAGGAGGGACGAACGTCTATTTTAAGTTAAATATTGTTTTCTAATAAATATATTAAAAGTTGAATTTGCACATGAACATGAATCAATTGATTCGGTCGTCTTCATTGCATATTTCTGGGGGTATATTTGGATAGCAAAATCATTAATTTATTGGCATGGGATTAAGAGAACCATTAAGACTTAATTAAACCAAAACACCTTCTAATCCGATCTCCTTGGATCCTTATTAACCAAAATTTTGCTGATAATTTTGGGGAATGAATAATCATTTAGTCCTCTCTCCGGACAAGACATATGAGGAGACCACCAAGAGTCAAACAATTAGTGAACCTTTTAGACTATTAATATTAGACTTTGCAGCTCAGTAGATTTGAATTTTCATTTTTCTTTTTCTAAATTTTGTGAGACCAGTGGAAATTCTTTAATTTAACCAAATTAGATTTTGCCTTCCAAGTAACAATGTTATTGTTACTATCGCCTTGTTTGGTGAAAATTAAAATCAGATTTTTAGTAAATTTGATTAAGGTTGATGGAATATGTGAATGAAAAGTTGTGAGTCTCATAAAATTTGTGGTTAAAATTAATTGTTGACTTTGACTTAGATTAAAATTTAGATTTTAATATCTACCGAACAGGGGCATCTTTGTAAGTGTTTTTATTTCCTTGATAATTGTGGAGTTTCCAAGTTATGGTATCCCATTATCCCGATAGAGCCTCCTACATAAAATTGTTCTTTCCGATTTTTATGCAATAAAGCCTAGGAAATCCAACTTCAATAATTTAGTTAGGAGATGGTTTTAAAGTGATTTATATGCTTCAACAAATTTTTTCCCGTTTTGCAAATTCCTCTTGTAAAATGTCAGAAAATAATTTTGCTCTTATGTTTTAACTTTTCTCCTCCTAAATTCATTTATGCCATGTCAGATAATGAAAGTAATATTGCTCTTATGTTTTAACTTTTCTCCTCCTAAATGCATTTATGCCATGAATACAAGCAAGAAAGAGTTAAAATATGTCTCTATCTGGATCATTTCCATGTAAGGTAGTATGGGTTCAAATTTGTGGTTCACTTTTTTAGGCACATGATAGATGACTAGATGACAAGGTATAAATCAAGTGATTATTTTTTCCTAGTGTTTATTGTCACTTGCGTCTACTTTCTGATTCTGGTATACATTGTTTCTCACAGTTCTCGAAGGCGTCATTCACGCTTCTATGACCATTAGGTATGCAGCATCCAGGATGCTCTGCAGTCTCTTTACAGGTTCTATTCTACTGTAAAATGGAACCTAGCTTGTGAAATTAAATTTTATTAAACTGTAGGTATCACCTTTGCAACTTTTATATATTGAGTTTGTTCTAAAACCCAACACCCTGGAGATGATAGTATTTAGCTTCATTATTATGTTTGTACATGTTCCATGTAATTCATTATGTTTCTTCATATGACAGGATAGAATTAACTGAAACCCATGAATGGGAGGAACGGCTTACAATTGGTGGACCACCAGAAACTCAATGGCACTGCGCGCTAATGTTATCTTAGATTGACATATCTAATCAAATTCTCTGTTTTTTCAAGATAAATTCCCCCCCTTTGCGCCCATATGTCTTTTTTCTTCCTTTATGGTGGAGGTTTGATCTTTGGAATTTATGCAGTTGTTCCTGTTAATATCGTGTTGGAAGACTGCTTTTGATTTCTAAATAATTGAAGCGGACAAGTTATCTGGTGTAAGCTTGTTCTTCACATACGATAGAATGGCTTCGATGAAACAGTCTTAGCTTTTCTGCATGTACGCCTCTACCGAAGTAGTTATCGTGCTGTAAAAGTTTGAGATGAATCGACGTATACTGGATTGAGCATGTTTCGTTAAGTTTTTTTGTAGATTAAAAGTTTTGGGTCTTAAAGAATATGCAGATTATAAGCGGATCATAAGAAATGTATTCAGAACTCGTACAAACTTCCATATGGTGCCAAAGAAAAAAGAAAAAAGAAAAAAAGAAGGAAATATAAATAAGAAATCAACTCCGAAGGGCTGGAATTAGGGGAACTCACAAACATTCAAACGGAAAAGGTGAGAGCGATGAAGAATTTGAATTTGCTCAAGGCAGCTAGTGAGTATGATGTACAGTTTTCACCAAACAGCCTGTCTGAGGATTTATGATTTGCTAAGATTTGACAATAAAAGGTCCAAAATAAATGAAAGATTATTCAACAAATGCATTTTATACAGGAGGGATCATCCCGTCCCCCACATCTAGTCTCGATTGTTGACAAAGGTAACGATGACTAAGATGGGACTGCAGACGCTTTGCAAATAGGGCACCAATTCTTCAGCTGCAGCCACTGGTGTATGCACGTTACATGGTACCGGTGCTGACATTCCACCAACTTCTCGATCTCGTCTCCCAATACATACTCCTCCTGCACAAGATGTATAGGTTCATATATTTTTGGGGACAGGTAAGCAGGCAAAAATTCATATAACTAAAACTTAGATCAGTAGTAGTAAACATTCTTGACAAATATAGAAAACCTGACAAATACTGCATTTGATGTCGTCTACATCCTCGCTTGATCCCTTGACTTTTTCGTCCGAGAGGCTACCATGATAGATGCTTCTCACGAGGCATTTCGACAATTCCTCTTCTGATACTGCCGTGCTCACCGTACCCATACACTCCTCAAGAGCTAATAATTCCTGTCAGACGAGCAACTGCAAATGTCATGAAAAAAAACTGCACGAGATACCAGAGCACACATGGCCGGCCAATTATCTTCTAAAACAAAAATTAACTCCCAAATAGAGCAGATTTGCGCCTGTTTGGCACGCTTTTGAAAAGCCAAAATTGTTTCTGAGAATAAGAAAACTGCTTTTGGATATGTTTGAATAATTTTTTGAAAGTACTTTGTCGCATTAAAACTTTTAGAAGAAGCTTATCAAGATAACTTCCTCATAAAGCTCTTCTACAAAAAACACGAGTTATCCTAAACAGACCCTCAGCAACAGTAGCAAAAAGAAAAATGGTGACCTACAATGATTCTCCGGATTGAAAAGAAAAGAAATATTTTTTGAGAAAAAGCAACATTCAAATAATAAATTCCCCCAAAGAAAGATAGCCGAAATTCAAATTTCTTTTCAAGAAATGTAAATTATGAGAGCAGAGTTGGGTCGGAGTAAACTCAAATTGTACTAAAGGAAAAACGACAAACAATAGAAACTTAAGGTTCAAGTCATCAAACCATCATACGAGATTAAGATAAAACCTCATAAGACATGTTGTCAATATCCAGTCTCATGTCGTGATGCTGGTCATATAGGTTGAGGCCGCTAATAATTAAACTGGTCTCAAAGGCAAGTACTTGCTGTAGACACAGACGAAGAGTCAATTATTAAACCCCAGTTTGCAGATATTAAAGAGCCATAAAAAATTAATTACCTCATGGGTCAGCGGTTCATCTTGTCCAATCCTCTCAAGTGCTAGTAATATCTATACCATGAGAGAGTATACAATATATAACTATTTTTTGAGGCAGCCGAACAAAACAAAATTCCATCATAAGCCTACAAACTGAATCAAAAATGAATTTTGATATGAAATGGGGACGATACCTCGGAAACTTCATCCATGTTATGTAGCTGCAATGTGTCATTCACTAAACCGGTAGTGTCAAATCCCATAGAAGTGGAAGTCATTAGACTGGATAGATTATCACCACTATTGCTGGAAAGGCTGTAAGAACTCTGACCACTTGATGAACCCTGGTCGTCAACATTAATAGGTGTTTCAGGCTGAAAAAATCGGGAAATGTTTCCACTATGTTGATTAGAAAGCCTAGCCCTTGAATTTCTGTTGGTTGGCCTCTGAGTCCTAACAGACGCAGCACCATTCGCATCCTCCTGGGGAGTCCAACTGCCATGTCTTGAATCAGATATAGAGATGCTATTAGTTGAACGGGAGACGCGTCCATTAAAGGATACTGCTGTATTTGTTTTCTTCCATCCACAATTACTTCCCCCTTCTGAACTTCTCTTTTTCATTTCATCCTTCCTACTAGACCGTGATTCTGATGAGGAGCAACTTCGTGGAACGACATCAGATATTGAATTGCATTTCAGATTTCTCAAACAGCACTTGCTCCCGTTACCACTATTACATGCCCCTAGGCCAGAGCTTTTAGGTACAGATGGGACAGAGGAAGCTAGCAGTGTTTTTTGGTTGATTGACCCTGATTTACGATGAAATACTTTTTGAGATCTAACATTTGATGACACACTGGAACTCCCTATTTCTGACTTGCTCGAAATACTACTTTCCGATGAATCAAATTCTACACGAGAAGACTTAGGATTGATATAAGATTTTTTCGCACTGGTCATCGTAGAACAAGTCCTAGAGGTATTTCTGGTTATCTCCTTTCCATTTTCCAAAGAAGGCTTAGCACATTTGGCTTTATCCAGGATTCCAATTTTGGTATTCTGACTGTACTTAATTCTACCGCTACATCCTATTCGATTACAGAACTGAGCATTTTGATCCCTGTCACTCGCTCTATCTTTCAAGTTGGCACTAGATCCTTTTCTACGTGCAATAACTCTGCCTGCAGCTCTTTTACCCGAGTTTGCATCCATGGATAGTTATATTCACCCTGTTTCAACAATCATACACTTTGATCTTTCAAAGACTTAATATAAGCTTTCGTTAAGAAGAGAAAACACGATGCAGTAATGAGATACATCTTTATGCATTTTTCCTTGAACGCCAAAAAGAACGAACCGATGATGGAGATTGTGATTATAGACAAAACGACTCCTTAATTTATTTACAATATTATTAGTGATCTCTAAATCAATAAAATGAACCGATGCATGAAATTAATGTAATATGTAAGCAACCTAATACATTAGCTCAAAGTAAGGATTTAATGAAGAAGAGGAAAAGTGAATCAAATAGATATGCACGCTACTGAAACCGGATGAGTTACAGAGTTTCAATAGCATAAAACCACTTAACACATTCTTGACCACGTTAAAACATGTTATCTCAGTTTGAAGCAGATAAGCCGGTATAATATCCGTTCATACACTATTCTGTACACTATGTCAAAAACTAAGTTTTAAATACTAATAGATACATAGCCAGTAATTGTAGAAGTCAATACACATATCTATGTATAAAAACACGCTGAAATCAATTTCTCAGACCTTATATACTAGGGAAAAAAAAAACAATTTATAGTCTCTAAAGAGGAAATTTATGTACAAATTTACGATTAATTTGTTCATGGTCGTCAAGAACATAACTATATAGATTCTGAAGATGAGAAACAAAAGCATTGCATAGTCCAAGGGAATAACTTCAAAATATTTCAGCCTCTTTGGAGGCTAGTTTTCTTTTTTCTTTTTTATTTACTAAGCAACGAAAAGTTGTACTCTTATCTTATTTGATTGTTTCACACTTTTTATTCATTAAGCAACACTTTTATCAGAATTAAGTCATCACAAATCACTCTCTTGAATAAGAAACAAACACACTGCACGCATCGAAATAAAAATAAATAAATATTATGAAATAGTTCACAAGAATGAAATTCACGCAAAAACATAATCAGGGTTGATCAAAGAATTAAAAACAGATTGGTTTAAAGAAATAAAATCAAAATCCCATATAGAAACTCCAGAATATTGACTGTCAACCAAGAAAATTCAAGAAGTCAATATATAGATTGATATTACAATCAACTAAACAACCCAGAAAATATGAATTAGAGAAGGTACTGAAACTGATATGAATCAAGAATACCAAGGGAACCAAAGTTTTTGATCAAAAAAATAAAAATAAAAATAAAATAAAGCTAAAGAATTAAAAACTTTCTTAGTTCATATTTTTTTTTCCTTTTTACCTTGAAGAAAGTTCCAAGTACTACACAAAACGAGAAGGGCCTTACTCCTTAGCCTTTATCAGAGAGAGAAAGAGGAGAGAGAGCGTGTGTATGTGTTAATAAAGTGCAAACAAAACCATAAATTTCACAAACAAATGCTTAACAAATAACAAACTACAGCTGAATTGCCGTCCTGCCTGTTGTGTACACTAAGTAGATTTCAACCGTAAGATCTGTTTTTCCAGTTTGGACGGTGAGAGATTCAGGATTGTAGGGTTAGGCCCATATGTAGGCCCATATGTCATAGTCAGGGCCCAGTTTAGGCCCTTAACCTACCTGCTGTTCGTGCAGTGAACTAGAGAAGTTTTATTTTGACGTGGAAACCCGTAGACGTTGTTCGTGAGTGCATACTTAGTAAATCTCCCTCCATGTACAATGACCCGCAAATCACGCAGAAGAGATAATCGCACTAGACAAGTCCGATACGACGGGTTCGACCGAGAAAATGTGGATAAGGAATTCAAATTCGCGACTTTCGATCTCCTCATTCACCTTCTTCACCAACTCGGCCATGACTTTAAGTTAAAAGGTGGCCATTTAGACATGGATGAAATATGGAGTGAAAATTGAAAAAAATTTCATTTTTGTTGAAGTTTGCAAAAGTAAAATTTTTACTTGCTCTAAAAAGAAAAATTCGACAATTACAATTTATTTATATTTTCAACGCATATGTAATTTTTGACAAATTTTAAATTTTAATAAATTACAATAATTGTAACTTACACTGTGTATCATTTCCATTTAATCCTTTTAATTTATACGTATTTTTTTTTTATAATGTTCCCTTTTTCTAAATTGTCGTGTTGATCAAGTCACTGTAATTTATTAAAATTATAATTTATACTCTTCATTAAATCCTGTTCCACTGAGTTATTTGTAATTTAATTTAAAAAATGTAGCAATTTAAATTCAATCATAATTGAAGAAAAATGAATAATGTGTTAAATATACTGATTGAGTGAAAAATAAGTATTTAAAGCCAAAACATTGATTATTTAAAGAACAGTCCAGAAAGAGCCATTGGCGCTCTGTTAATTTACTCTTCGAATCCAAGTAGTCCGATTTATGGATAACACTGTAAAAAATTGCATGAAGTGCAACTGCAGAGAAATGAGGTTATTTGTCCCCCACACAACCTGAAAAAAACTTGGAAGTTGAGAACTCCAATAATGGAAAAAAACAAAATACCATATCCATGATGAATGTCAGGCATTTGTCTATATTTTGTGGATTGGAATTAGATATGGCGACGGGCGGGTTCAAGACGAGACGCCTTCATCCTACCCCGCCCCTCCACTCTCTCACCCCGCTCGGGATGGGGCTGGACGGGTTCGGAGTGCGGACTTGCCTTGTTTATATTTTTTTTTTCAAAAATTTCCAATTAACTAATTTTTTTAATTTGTAGTTAATTATTATTTTTTAATTCTTCACGGGACGGGTTCGGGGCACCCCCTTCGCGCCCCCAACCCACAAACCTGTCAGGAGGGTTTTTTCCGCCCCATTTGGGGTGGGATGGATTTTTTTGCCATCACTTATTGGAACCAACTAAAAAAAATGTCCACCACTAATTTTAAGTGAAATACTTGGCCCCTCTTGACCCATTCAAGTACTTCCCATTTTTCTTTTTTATTTTTTAAATAAATATGTCACTATCTTTTCTATGATTTGCACTGAGAAGAAACACTTGGCCCCTCTTGGCCCATTCAAGTACTTCCCATTTTTTTTTTTTTTAAATAAATATGTCACTATCTATTTTGAGTTACATGATTTACACTAAAAAAAAATCATTTTCTAATTGAATTTGAGTAGGTTAAGATTTGATGTTTCAAGGTATGTATAATTAGCTCTCACTAATTTTACAATTACTGCATGGACCCCACAGAGTTTTTATTGAGTTGGCTTGGTTTGACAAAAAAAAAAAAAAAAATTACAAAAATAATA
>CAIGRL010021540.1:0-23173 GCA_903798325.1 Fraxinus xanthoxyloides
AGAAAAAAAAGAAAGAAAAACCTTGCCTAGCAGTCGCCGCCTCGCATGTCGGTTGTTTTCTTCCTTCTACTGTTCCGATGGATTCCAGCACGTGCAGTCGCACCACCTCGCTAGATGCAGGGTTCGTCACTGGATATGAGTCAGTAAAGTGATATTTCTAAAGAGTGCTTAATGAAAGACGTGAACTATCGTTCTAAAATGTTGAAAGACAAGTGGAAATGGATTGCTCTCAAAATTTATTTCTAAAAGATATTATTCACAATCTTGCTAGAATTTTCCAGGTAAATATATGTGCAAAGAATTCTAGAGAGTTAATGTTACCCCATATAATCAAATTGATCTTCACCATTCATTCTAACGAGGTACATTTATATCTAGCCAATTCTAACGAGGTACATTTATACAAGATCGAGGAGGCCTCTAAATCGTCCAAGTTGAGTGAGCTTGAGTAGTTTGGTAATATTATTCATTAATAATTGTCATCAACAATGAGCTGAGATAAATTGCTAGCAGTACAGTTGATAATTCGGTTCGAATCATTAACATTTTTAAATAAGAACACCAACACAAATCACTGAACGACAACAACTCAAAATATCACACTTCAAACAATAACACCATCACAAATCAATGAATGACAACAACTCAAAATACCATAGAAAAGGTTGAAACCTAAACCAAATGATTTTAAAACAATTTGTTCGATTCAAAACCAAAACGTTGATGGTTTCATGTGGACTCAAACCAACGGTTTCAAAAAAAGTGATTTTAGTTCGGTTTTAAGGTTTGACGATTTTGTTGTTTAACCCTACCTGCAATGCCAATGAAAATCCCAGGAATGCATATTCGTACAAATGTCGTGGTTTGCTTCGAACTTGGTCTGATTTCACACTCCATTCCCTTCGCATTATAGATTGCCAGAGAAGGTAGTAGGAAATGCAATCCCTTTGATATGTGTCAAGTATCTCTTCATTGTCAACAGGGCCAGAGCCGTTTGTTTAACCAGTTGGTTGTTTTCGAGAGTAAATACTATACAATGTCGATTTATGACCAAACCCAATTTGTATTTATCTGTGGCTTCTTCGCATCTGTTGAAGGTTGCCATCAATTCTTTGATTCTTAAACCTTCCACCCACCATAGTAATCCATATCCAGCCCTCGGTCCCTTTTTAGGCATTTCACCATTCTAACAAAATCGCTAAATAAAGATCTATCGATAAAATTCGTGAATACATTTCGAGCCGATCTAATCAAAACCATCGTTCAAGACAATTGTGCTCCCCAATGTCGAGAGTCATTGAATGTGTACAACTATTTTTCAACCAAGTCGAAAACGGACCATTCAATGAAACCTCTATGATGGAAGACAAAATTTATTTATACAATGTACATGTGAACTCTATTTTGAACTATATCATCATGTCAAACGAGGCTTTCGATGGCCATGCACCCTATTCCAATTGCTCAATTACGCTTTAGCATGCAATACATCTTCTTGTTTACCCTCTCGAATGCCAACATCGGACCGCCATCCGCCATCATAAGATGACCAATACAATCGACAATAAACATAACTATACGACATCCATCACTAATACCAAATATACAGTATTGTCAACATAGTGCCCGCGAATATATGCATCTGTATTCTAACCACAATATTACCAATAAAACTCAAGACTTGAAAGAAATAGAGTTCTTTAGGGGTATTTTAGGCACTATAAGAAAATTTCAGCGGTATTCTGGTGTATTGTTAAAAAAATTGGATATCTTTTTGTTAATTTATGAATAGTAGATATTTTTCAACTTTAGATGGTAAAGAAAAAAAATTTGCCGTAAAAGAGCGAAGTAGATTGCTTGGGAACATAAAATTTGCATGGAAAGAAAATAAATTTTAGGCAATTGAGTATGGAAATTTACTTAAATGTGTTTGATTGATTTAGTTTTCAATCTAAAAAATATTATACTTGTCTGTTTTTTGTTGGTGGGTAGATGAAAGAGGGTGATAGATAAGAGAGATAAAGAGAGAATGAATTCCCTCGAAGATAAAATCTTACTTCCTATAAAGAAAATATTTTCCTTGATTTTGAGGAAAATATGGTCACGTGATCAAAAGTATGAAAATGTTTTTTATAAAAAAAAATGTCATTCAAATTTTACAAATGTAGAAATTTGGATGGAACAAAATATTTTTTCATGAAAAATATTAGTAATCAAACGCAAGCGGTAACTTAAATAAGCAATGAATGCACAACAACCTGTAAACATAATTGTTTGACAATAATTATGAAATAATTGTTTGATTAAAGTATCAGATGAGGACAATTTCCGCAATATTTCCCATCCCTAAGATCTGTTGCTCCCCTGTCCTGATGCTACTATTTTACCATTTAAAATCTGTTTAACCCCATTCTTATAGAATAGAACTTTGCTATAGGTACAGAGACGACATAATAGACACAATAATTGGGTGGAATTTTTTTTTTTGCAATATTTTGTACATGAGGCCCACTCTATGTGAGGGGAAATTCAAAATTCTGGTAAAAATTTTATGTACTTGAATCATTTTTTTAATAATAGTAGATTGATAAAAATGTATTGTTAAAAAGTAAAAAAAAAAAAATTGAATTATTGTTAAAAAGTAAAAAAAAAATTGAATTTACATGTAATATTATTTTATTGAAAAATGTGTGATTGAAAAAAAAGAAGAAAAATATATTTTGAAAATAATGAATAGCTTAAGTACCTGATTTTCTGGCTGGTCATAACTCATAAATAATAAAACACGCAAGACAATATGCTGGATTTTTAAATAAAATTTGCTTATTTCAATTGTAAATGTTTCTCATGGCACAAGTCATAGCCTTGAACCATATCATAGCTTCTTGGTAGATATAAAAAATTGACTTTCTAATTGTCGAATAGATATAGCCCCCGTTTTCTTCTATTACATTACATTAATTTTTTTTCCTCTTTATTTCAACCACACATTCATCAAATAAAATAATATTACACACAAATCAAAAACTTTTCATTACTTTTCTATCACACATTCTCTCATCAATCACTATTCCAAAAATTTTCAACACCCCAAAATGGGGGCCAAACAGGGGCATAAATTCACCGCTAAGGATAAACTTCACATAAAACTGGCAAGTTAGCAATTACGCTGCCAACGAAAAACGAGTAAGATTATTCATAATCGTCGATTGTAATAGTCATCTTATATAGTACTTATTATTTGAGGCATTAGTTTATTATTTGAGTCAACTGAATTGTAGGAAATCAATGCTCAAATAACAAGTTGTCTTAATTATTAATAATATTACTCGTAAAGAATAAGCCAGAGATTATAATGCAATTTTTCTTAATAATATCATTAACTTCTCCCGTTTAATCGTAGAAAAGTCAAAATCGTGCAAATTGAGATTAAAAACCTGAATAATTTTGTCAGCTCATGAATTTTGCATGTATTTAATTACCTAAAAAAAAGGTTTAAGAAACATTGCAATAAATGTCTCGTGCAGGCATAGGTAGAGAGGTTATTAATTTCGGAATACACACGTGATATCCATATGCAGAAAATACTAATTTTGACTATCTTTCCCATCATGAACAGTTCACGTGGTGGCTAAATTTACTCATCAGAACAAGTGGACCCACTTAGATTATGATATTCGGTGCCTAACACTTTAATTTATTTTATGATTCATCGTAAGAGTGTTTTCAACCACACATTTAAGTAAGAAAATATTCCACAGGTATATCAAAAAATTTCTCTACTTCTTAATCGTATAATTTCCTAAAAATTACTATTTAAAACAATTTTTCTACCAAAATGATTGTCAAACAAGCAGTTAATGTCTCAATTATCAAATTGGGAAAACAAATTTCACTACCATAGAGGGATGTAACATAGACGAAATTTTAGCAACAATCTCTAAAATCACATTTTTTTATAGTGGTTGGTGAAAATGACCAATCATATGAAAAAATATTCAAATGAATAATGTTATTCACTATTACGAAAGTTGGTTAGGATTGCAATTTCCAGTTAACTAATGATGAATATCATTATTCGTTCAAATGTAGATTGTCAGCACAATGTAATGTTCAAATTGAAATAGAAATCCATTTTCGGAAATCAAATTGAGAAAATTGAAGTTCATCATCCCAAATTATTTTTAATTAGGCTATATAGTATGGTCTATGTGCTGATAAGATTTTATTGTTATCTTTGAGTCTTGTTTTGCCCACATGAAGGTGAATTTAGCAAAAGTGTTTATTTCGTATGAAAAAATAGGATCTCTAATTCCAAGCATATCCTACTCGAAAAAAAAAAATTCAGCTATTGATATAACATCTTGTCGATATTGACAGTTTTGATGCTACCTACTATATAAATCCCGAAAATGAACATAGGTCTCCTTGAAGAATGAAATCTAAGATGAAGAAAGGTAGAGCCGACGCATTGTTGCTTTGCTTGGATTGGCAAGGCTGACCCCTTTGTCTGTGGAGACTTGGTCTTTTACTACACTTGCCTCTACTTTTCATGTCAAGAATACCTGTGTAGTTTAATGAGATGACTCCTAAAGACGCAAATTCTTTTTCATCTATCTCAGACAAGTAGGCATCTTAATCGGCTTCCTAAAATGGAGAAAAAAAAATTTATAGAGAGATATGAGTAATGAACCGTCACTACAAAATGGTATATCAATTAGTTTATGAATGAAAGGGCAAAAATAGAATAACGCGACTAATTTTATTGTTGCATATTTCTTATTTATTTCATCAGGTCCATCTACCAAAAAACTCGTACTTGTTGAAGCTGCACCATGTCTAGTCACATTCGTTGAACTTTATCGTTGGGTGGTTTACAATTTAGTGATGGTAGTCACACTATATTTTGTATTATCATGTTGGATTCATTGTTTCTAAATTCAGATAATGTAATATTTGACAAAATAATTATAAAATCAACTTGTGATCACTTCATGTGGTTCTAGACTAATAGGGCTTCGTTTCAATCTTTGTATAGATAGCTAATTTTTGAAGTCTTCAATTTCGTGATCAAGTCAATCGAGTCGACCCAAATTTTACAACATACCCTCTTTCTTTCTTTCTTTTTTTTTTTTTTCTAATCGTAAATTACTGAACATGAAATGGAAAAGAAAAATTTTCTAATCGTAAATTACTAAACATGAAATGGAAAAGAAAAAAAAAAGGTAAAAGAAAAAGACAGGAAGCATATCAAATAGTGCCAATTGCCCTTTATGGTAATATAGAAAGGTGATATGATAGAAGCATGTGCACTATGGCAAGAAACCCCAACCAATAGTTTTGATCAAAAAACAAATGCCACTGCCCGATCTTATCATGATTTGTTTTATGTTATGTCAGCATTATTAGTATGTTTTCTTTTTGCTAGTTGGTACCTGAACAATTTTTTAAACGTATTAATTGTAGTTTATTGTTGGATGATTAGGTTATCTTGAAAGACCAACTCAACTGAGTCAAGCAGATGTTATTATTTTACTTTTCTTCTTATTTTTATCTCTCTCTCTCGTCCTTTTCACTCTGATTACATAACGATTTAGATTAATGCTACGTAACCCCATTGAAATTATAATCTTGATCTTGGTGACGCTAAATGATAGAATAAGAATGTGTCTGGTGCAGATCCACCAAAAATGTCTTTTCTGTCCGTTACTTTCAAAAGTAGCCAACAATTTTTGACTACATGTGAGTTATGTGGGACCCGCCAACCATTGGTAACGGTAAAAAAAGACAGAAAATCCAAGCATTCAGTTGCACCGACAGGGCCTAAATAAAATGTGGAATTAAATGAGTGCAATCTTAATTCGACTTATCATTTAATGCTACATTACATTGTGATTTAGATTGATTTTACAACCTAGTGAAATTAAATAACGTTACTCAACGATCAATCTAAGTTTACATATCAACTAAAAAAGTCTCACTGCATGTTCATGTATCATTGAACATTTGCGCCTCGTTTGATTAAACGTAATATGCATTGGTCACCGAGGCTTACTTAAACAACAAAATGTTGGAAACGTTATTGGAAGCCTCGACTAGCATCATGAACAGAGATCTTAGTTTGACCTCAGATATAGATACGAACCTCAGTACGAATTTTGACAGAATCAACTTGATTTAAGTGCACTAAACTCAAGCGCGCATACAATGAATTATTGGACAAATATCACAAAGTACAAAATTCAACAAGCTTTGAAAATGTGATCGAATTATAACTTTAAGCATAATAACGAGGAATGTCACTCACAAAAATTACCAAAATATCCTTAAAATTGTCTGTAGATAAGGACATTGCACTAAGGAAAAAGGGTTGAAAAATAGGATATCCATACTTCATTCTCAAAAGCCACGTCGAATTGAAACACATTTGGGGTCGGAAATTTCGAAAATGGAAATAACTCCGATTGAAGAGCATTTTCGGTCAAAATAATGCCAAGATTTCCATCTTTCTCTTTCCATACAAACAATTGACTTTCTAATCACACCCAAATTCCCTAAAAAGGGCAAAAAACCCAAACGAAATTGAAGCAAAGAATTTTACCGTTGAAGTTTAAAATAAAAATTATTTTTAAGATCCACAACTATATTAAGATACACAAACTTACAAATCAGACTTTAGATATAGATTTCTTACGTCCACTCATTCCTATCAACACTTTGGACCTTCCCACGATATTTCCTCCATCGTTTGTTTTTAAAATTTTTTGAACTCGAACATTATTTAAAACCATCTCTTTCACGCCTAATTAAGGGCTTGTCTGGTATAGATTTTAATCCAATTAAAATTGAAAATATAGCAGTTATTAGGTCTCACTTGTCTAATAAAAGTCAACAATAACGACTAGTTTTTCAATTTTATTCTAATTTTAATCTCTACCAAATACACTCTAAATCTTTTAAATTAGGCCCTTATTTGATTTTTATTATTTTCAAAATATATTTTTTTCTCTTTTTTTTTAATCGCACATTTTTTAATAAAATAATATTACAATCAAATCCAAATTTTTTTCTTATTTTTTAACTATTCATTTTCTATCAATTTTACTATTTCAAAATGCATTTTTACAATAAATGGGGCTCAAACATATAAAACTAACGATTCTTTGACTTTGACAATGTAACAAGAAAAATTGCACTAGAGACTTAAGCCCCTGTTTGATATACATTAAAATTTTCATTTTCATTTTTTACTCATTTTCAAACACACATTATTCATCAATTTACTATTTCAGAATATATCCTATCAAAATAACGTGACTCAAACACACTCTAAAAAGTTAAGTTTTTATTAAAGAGGTAGAAAGGTGAGCGTGTAGATACGATGTGACCGTGTCAATGAATCAGGGCAGGGGGTGGTGGAATAAGTCGGGATGGGATAAGATTTCAGCGAAGAATGTTAACAGATTTTAAACTTTTTAACAATCAAATAGAGTAAAAAACCAAATGCTAACAAAGTCGAGAATCATAACTTTCCTTAAAAAGGAATAAAAGTATAATCTTACACCGATTCTCACAAAAAATGACTGTGTATCTGCATTTCAAGTTTGCAAATATACTGCAAGTTATTATAGTATAAAATGCTGACAGAAGGTAAAACTGCCAGTGACTGTCAAGAAGAATCCAAGGATCCACCAACGAAGGTAAAAATGCAAGCCGCAAAACCCACGTTCTGTCCTCATCAGCTCCACAAATACGTCCCCCAGTCCAACCTCATCACTGTCCCATCTCACGCATCCCACGCTTTCTTCCTCCTCTCTTACTCCATGATCCTTGTATCATTGCTCACTACTGCCCATTGTTCAAATCATGAATTTTCCTCCAAAATACATTTCTGGGCCTTTGAGAAATGCCCCGTCTTTCTTTTTTTCAGTCTTCTTTGTTCATATTTTGGTTAATTCTGTATCTGGGTTGGGGTCCATGGACTCCATTTCTGCATCATTTGGGGATTATGGTCAGTTTTGTGCCATTGATGCCAGTGGCAAGCAAGCCGTAATTTGTTGGGACACCAAGAATAGAAACTCAACGAATTCGAACTCCTTGCGTTATTCCAACAACCTACCTCCTATGGCGGCGCTTTCAGGTGGAGAGGGGTTCCTGTGCGGCATTTTGGCGAACATTTCTCAGGCCTTTTGTTGGGATTCGAAGGATCCATCGTCAAGCTCTGATCTGGTTCTTCCAGCACTTCAGTTTAATGCTTATTCTCATATTGCTGCTGGTAAGGATCATGTTTGTGCAGTTCGAGGATATTACTATTCGGAAAATGATTTTGGTAGCGTTGATTGTTGGGACATTATTAGAACATCAAATAACACTTTAAGCTCAAAACAAAGTGCTCGGTTCTATGATCAGTACATAAGTAGTCTTGTTCTTGGGAAAATTGTTTCTGGTGATGGATTTAGCTGCGGAGTTGTAAGGGATGGAGGATTAATGTGTTGGGGTCCGAATTCTGGTAGTCTAGGGGTTTCAGGTACATCAGATAACTATGAGGTCTTAACTTCCGGAATTGACTCTATTTGTGGGGTTTCTGAGATCTCTGGCGAGATTAAATGTTGGGGCCGTAATGATTCATTTGTTAATCCGCCAGTTGGGATTAGATTCATATCAATGGCAGCTGGTGCGCGACATTTTTGTGGGATCAGAGAGGACAATCATGCCATAGAGTGCTGGGGGAACTTCAATGCATCACGGATCCCAAAGGGATCTGGTTTTCTCGCAATTGCTTCGTCCGACTACCTTACATGTGGTATTAGAGAAGGTGATTTGGTACTTGATTGTTGGTTTGCCAATGTTTCATCTCCAGCGGATTATGATCCTCCATTGCAGTTGTGTAGTCCAGGGTTGTGTACCCCTGGTACTTGTGATGAAGGAATGTTTGCTTTCAATGCCAGCCTTCTCAATGAGCCAGAATTGACAAGCTTGTGTTCTAGGAAAGATCTAAAGATTTGTTTGCCATGTGGGAGCAATTGCTCTGAAGGATTTTTCCCTTCTAGTTCATGTACCGAGAACGCAGACATGATTTGTACACCCTGCTCTCTCTGCCAGAACAGTTCTTGTTGGGATATTTGCAGACTGCACTCCTCATTTGATGTGCAGCAGAAGCACTGGCGTCAGCTGCATCAACTACTGATAATAGTGGCCTCTTGCGTGTCAGGTTTCTTGTTAATTTTGATTGGCTGGTGTCTTATACCCCGTGCTGTAGCCCCGGAAAATGAAGAACGGAAGAATAGAAAATTTGCATCCTGCATTCGTAAGCCTGAGCAGGAAATTGATGCAAATGCCGATCAACATCCTCCAGCATCTGTGGCACCATATTCAGAGGTAGCTCAAGTTTTCCGGCTTTCCGAATTAAAGGACGCAACTAATGGGTTCAAAGAGTTTAATGAGCTGGGCAGGGGAAGTTATGGTTTTGTCTACAGAGCTGTCCTCCCAGATGGAAGGCAAGTGGCAGTGAAAAGGGCTAATGCCGCTACAATAATCCACACCAATAGCCGGGATTTTGAAATGGAGTTGGAGGTCCTTTGCAATCTTCGACATAGCAATATTGTGAACTTGTTGGGTTACTGCACAGAGATGGGGGAGAGGCTACTGGTTTACGAGTTCATGTCGCATGGGACCCTTCATGATCACCTCCATGGTGGCCTTTCTCCTCTGAATTGGAGCCTCAGGCTTAAAATTGCAATGCAGTCTGCAAAGGGACTTGAGTACCTTCATAACGAAGCTGTACATCCTATTGTGCATCGAGATGTTAAGAGTTCGAAAGTTCTTTTGGATGCTGATTGGGGAGCGCGAATTGCAGATTTTGGGCTTCTGACTCCACAGGAGAGGGGTCTTAATGCAGACATGAGTACTGATGTTTACAACTTCGGAATTGTGCTGCTCGAGATCCTTAGCGGAAGAAAAGCTCATGATGCGGACTGCACACCTCCAAACGTAGTAGACTGGGCAGTCCCTCTTCTTAGACAGGGAAAGGCAGCTGCCATAATTGATCGATACGTTGCTCTGCCTCGAAATGTTGAACCACTTTTAAAACTTGCTGATATTGCAGAGCTCGCTTTGAAGGAAGATCCCAAAGAACGAGTGACCATATCGGAATTGACGCTGTTGTTGGATCAATTAGTAAAGGATATGGATTGATATTGTAGTGTTAAATTGGTGAATATTGCTCTTCTGCAAGCGTACATTTCTTATAGGCTTTTGTAAATTGTGGTGCTGAGACAATTCAGCACCTTATTCATTTTAGAAATTGAAAAAATACATTTTTTTCTCAGTATATAACGTTTTCCATCAACATGGAGTGATACACGAGGTATATGAATGCATGTTGGGTTCTACATATTCAGCACACAAATTCATTTTCAAGACTATATAATGGTCTTTGAGCTACGATCATGTTAACTAACCCAGTTCCCATCTATCTTGTAATTGAAAAAAATGAGTACGAAGTAGACCGTGAAGTTCTGGCTCGGCTTTGGGGTCAACCTTCTCAGATTGACAGTTTCAGACTTTCAGGTAAAATCATTCCGCAACAGTTCTATTTCAATACTTTTGTTAAATGCATGAGAAGAATTGATATCTATTTTTCTTCAGTTGGAACAATTTGATACGAAAACAAGAATATATAACCCCAAATATTCTAAAGATAATATTTAGATGGTAGATTATATTCACGTGTTGTGGGTCTGGTGTGATGGGGAGGGGCGGAAGAAGATGATTGCTTGTGCTTTAGACAAAACTGTTGAAGCTAAATCGTTGGATTGAATACAGGAAGTAATAAGCTCATGAAAATAATGATGTTTCTTTTTTATTATTTACCAATCGATTTATTTAATGTAGCATGATACAGGGACGGAGCCCAAGCACGTCCAGCACTGAACTTTTGGGCTCAATGTGAAGGTCCAAAATTTTTTTTTTTTTTTTTAAAGTAAGTGGAAATTACACAAATCCATGTGTTAAAAATTGGTTTTTAAAAATAAGGTCTAAAATTTATTTATTTAAAAATCAGGTAATATATATTAAAACCCTAATTAATAAACCCTAATTTTAACATACACTACTCGCTCCCCTCCCGTCTTCATCTGTGAATGGTGTGATGAGTAGGCGCAGCGGTGACTCTGTCGTTTACCTCTCTCCCTCGCCTCTTGTCTTTTTTCTAAAACCTCCCGTCTCGCTATCCTCTCTCTCTCCCGTCACCGACCCACTTCTCTCTCTAAACACACGCAACCGCAGCTTCACCGGCCATAAGAAGCTCGAATCACGGCAATTTGCGGTTGTAAAATGACTTGTGTTTGATGCGACACGAAAAAGCAACAGTATTTGCGATGCAGATCCACCTACTCCGACGACTCTTCATAGGCGAAGCACCTCGACCAAATCTGGGTGGTGTTTTGTGTGGTGGCGATGGTGGTGTCTTGTGTAGTGGCGATTTTGTGGTGGTGGATATGGCGATTAGGGTGGTGTGATGTGGTGGTGATGTCTATAGTGGTGTTGGCATCAAAGGGGATGGATATGGTGGCGATTTTGTGTTGTTTGTGGTGTGGTGTGGTGATGTCTATGTTGTAGACGGTGACAGGGATGGTGGTAGAACTGGTGGTAGCGACGGGGATGGAGGTGGTAGCGGGTTTGAGATTGTTTTTTTGTTGGATTCGTTTGTTGGTGGTGGTGCTATTGTGGCGGCGGCAGTTATGGTGGTTTGGCTGCAATGGTGGTGGTTATGGCGATGATTGCGGCGTTGTAAAAGGTCACAAATGTTGGTGACGGTCATCAATTATTTGGTCGACTGTAACCATTAAATTGGTTAATCTGTGACCAATAAATAATATGTGACCAATGAAAAAAATAATTTGTGATCATGAAATTACATGTGACCTAAAAAATTTGATAATTTGTGACTGATTAATAAGTTGTGTCACTTTATAAAAATTATCATTTTTTTACTTTTTGTAAAAAAAGTGACACAAACACAAAAAATGTGTCACTAAGAAGTGATAGAAATCAAGGTGACTAAAAAAGTGATAAAGACTAAAAAAAAGTTACGAATTCAAAAAAGTGGCAAGTTATACAGATTAAAAAAGTGACAGACAATAAAAAAATTGTGACAAACACTAAAAAGAAAATGATAAACTCAAAAGGTGATGAAAAAAAAGTGACACAATAAAAAAAAATGCGACAAACACTCAAAAGTGACGAAATTCAAAAAGGAAATGACAAAAATAGCCTTAGTTAACACGCAAACATTTTTACATTTTAGTCTAGTTAACACGCAAACATTTTTACATTTTAGTCCCTAAATGTAGCTACCATTATCATTTAGCAAGATACCATTATCAATCTGTTGCTTAACATCCTCTTTCACTGCAAACAATGCATATCGGTAATGAAGTCCAAAAGCTTTAATCACTTGCAACATCAAGTTCAAATAATAACGAGTAAAGGGGCAAAATCAAATCCGGTTGGTGGAGCTTCAATTGATGCAATTTGATGATTACCCATAGCCTTTTCATTGTCAATTAAGTTTTGGTTGATCGAATTAAAGAGTTGGAGCAGCATAGATTTATCAAATTGGTTCGTTCCAAATTTTTCGCACAAGTTCATCGCTGCAGTCAAAAACTGATCCGGTCCCAGGTGCACTTGGTCTTGACCCATGGTCGGGCAAGGTGCGCTAGGTGAAGGCGCACCTCGCCCAGGTGGTCCATGATCGGAATTCATTCGAATGACGCCGAAATTTCAAAATTTCACAAACTGCGTCGTACCGTCGCGACACTGAGTACTTCTGGATTCAATTCAAGTTTTTTGCTAGTATTTTGGTGCAAATTGGTGGCATGGGAGAGGTCGTCCAGGGGTGGGAAAAAACGTGTTCCAACTTCAAGCCAATTTTGGAAGCACACACTTTACACACTTAATGTGGTCTACAGCTTAATGTGGTCTGCACTCCCAGTATCCATCTCGTGGTGAGCATTGAAGAAGAAAACTACCATAGTGTTATGTCAAAATACTTTAAATAAATCTGAAACTCATCCGAATCTATGTCCACTAATGCCACTGTCGCGAATTTCGACACATCTCCAGCTGATTTATATAGGATGTCTCGAGCTGCAAGCAAACGACATCGGAGGAGCGGCCGAACCGGAGGACGAGGACTTTGTCAATATTGTCTCTGATTATGGAGTCCACTTCTTGCTTCTTCCTCAATTTTGGGAGTCAATATTCCATCTCTCCATGGCTATTTTGGGCTACGCAATTGATTTTTCCATAACGAAATTCCCAAAGGGAAGACGGGACCTAGTTTTTACTTGTTTAATTAGTTTAAAAAGGTATTAATCACAATACTTATTTTTAGAGTTGAGGTAGCCTAATTTCCTCTAAAAGTAATGCCCATAAGTGTGAAGCCCATTAACATTTAGTCCATTACCATTCAATTCAACCCTTCAACCCTTTCGCCCCTGCTTCCCGTCTCCTCAATACGCCTCCTTCCTTCACGTCCACCGCCTCCGCCTTCTCTTTCTCCCAGTCCGGTGGCCAGTCGCCTGCTCCGTTGTGCCTCGACCGCCGTGTGTTCTTCGGAAGCAGCAGCAGAAGAAGGTGATTAGGAATTTAGGAATTAGGATTTAGGTGAAGGCGTCCTTGCTGCCCTCGCCTGCTCCGTCGTGCCTCGTTTTCCCTTTCTTATTTATTTTATTTTATTTTGATTTGTGTAAATTATAATAATGTTTGATTTTGTTTCTTTTTAACACAATGCTCTTCAATTGATTTTGCCAGACTTCAACTTCCAGTTCGGCAGTTCCTTCCAATTCCACTCTCCAGAGTTCCAATTTTGCTGCCTCTGTGACTGTGAGTTTAAGTTTAACACATTGATTTTCAATTGATTTGCGAAGTGTGAATTGCACAATTTCTGGTGGTTACTCATTAGTGATTTTTGAATTGCACTGTGAAATGTGAATTGAATATTTATATAGTGTTGCCCTGTGAAGTGTGAATTGGAGTTAGTGTTGCCCTGTGGAGAGATTTGCTTTGACCTCTTAATTTGAGGTTATTGTACAACAATATCATGTCGCAGCTGGATGCTTACTGGTTGCTTTCCTCAAACCGTAACGAAGAAAATGAACAGAACTCAGCTAAAACAGCTAAACTAAGTCATCAAACAGAGATAAAGAGAATGGGGATATGGTAAAAGAGAAAACTAGAAGAAGGAGATGAGAACACCATTGAACAATTTCAACAAATTTCACTGAATAATCAGGTTACAAAAAGCCCCGAACCATTCGCACCCTATCTGTATCTATAGGCTCAGCACAGACATCGCATTACCAAAAGCAATAAAGAAAAAGTGTTTTAACAAAACTAATTACAATTTCATTTAATCAAAACAGCACCGTATGATTTGAATCCAAAAGACATCGCATGCCTTTGAATTTCAGTTACTTATGTTGGCTTCCTCTTTCCTTCCTTCTGGTTCTGATTCTTTTCCCTTGCCAACTACTCTTCACATGACATATCAACTTATGAAAACTCGCAAGGAACAAGTGTAATTTATAAACTATGTCATTTTTAGTATTTTCGTAATATCGTTTTATATTATAGTCTTGGAGGAAAAATAATGGTATCCTCTATCTATTTAGCACCTTGTTAGAACCTGGAATCAACATTGATAATGCGCACTTTTAACGACAACTAACTCACAGCGAGATGCACTGGTTTGTGCTACTTCTAAGATTCCAGATATGAAGCCTAAAGGTAGCAAGAATCGTAGGACTTGATAGGATTTTAGTTTCCAAGTAGTGATGATTTTCTGGGAGAAAACGAATATGCACATTCATTAAATCTCTATCTTCATTTATTCGCTCAAAGTAACATCTTATATTCCTTTTCTCTTTCATCCATTACTTGCTTACATTCTTCTTTTTGAAGCTGTTGACATGTTTCCAAGAGAAGAAATATGAAAAAGGATAGCAAGCATCATTTTAGTTGAACAATTGAGCATGATAAGAATAAAACAGTAACAGTTTCAATGCAGTTAACTCCTGCCAAAATAAATAGACAAACCTTGAAACTGTATTATAGAAAAATGAGATTACATGAATGTCATGAAACAATGCCTAACATATGAGCGAACACATCTGATCCACATTTAATAATCAGTTCGGATTATTGCTCTCAAATATCATTAGCTGTATGCTTTCATCTACACAGAAATAACTTTCTATAACATGGTAAAAAATTTACAGACCAGAAACGAACTCAATCCATGCACATTACTCCTACAGTCTCTCAGAATTTTCATCTCATTCCTTGAATACTTGTTAAAGTAACGTGTTAAATTCATTGGCACCTTGTATATTTTACTGATCAATCATTGCTTATTAGTTTAAGCTCTTTTGAAGTGCTTTAAATGACCATGATAATTGCACAAGTTTACATGGAAAATAAAGGTACATAAGCCACACTTATGGTTCAATTTATTGTGTGAAGGAAGCAGAGTAAATAGACGTGGTTGCATGAGAAATGAAGTGAAGAGGCATTGTAACTTATGAAAACTCGCAAGGAACAAGAGATTTGCTTTGATTTTGATGTTTTCTTATTTCATGCTTTTTTAGAAGGAAAGAGTTTTGAATATTCACATCTTCTGCTTGACTACTTGGTCTCTGTAAAATCATGTTGATATCCTGTCTTTCCATGTTATTCATCATGATCTATATGTTAATTTTTTTTTTCTCTTGATTGGGATTTTTTATTGTTAATTGAGTAATTCGATCAAATAATTGATCAATTGTCCTTCTATAATAGATTACTGATTAATTAACAAGCTTTGAATTTTATACTATTGGTGTAACCTTGCTTGGACTGGGTTTGGTTCCTCCTGTGGAACCACCAGTTCCAACTTTAAAAATCTGATTTGAAACTGGTTTGGTCTAGTTTCGATGGAAATTATACTGAACAGGTTTGGGTAGCTTTATTTCCAAGTTAATAGCATAGCATTGATACCTGTGCTGCTTTATGCTGTAGGCATCCATGGGAACTGAAAACAAGAAAAAGAAGAATAAAACTGGTGATCAAGGCGGCAAGGGTGGAGGAAACAACCGTACCCAGAATGAAGGTGGCAAAATCATCACAGATGCTAGATTCTCATCTGTACACTTTGACCCTCGATTTCGGGAGGCTCGAAAGCGAAACTCTAAAGTGGTTATTGACTCTCGATTTGACCGCATGTTCACTGACAAAAACTTTGCATCCTCCAAGGCTCCTATTGACAAGAGGGGTAAACTTAGAAAGAACTCCCACTCTCAAAACCCTCTCAAACACTACTATCATCTAGAAGACGAAGAAAACCAAGTAGAAAAAGAGCATGGGTTGAAGAAAGTTGCAACCAAAGAAGAAGAAAATGAAAGTGAGAAGAATGAGAGTGAAAATGAAAGTGAGGGTGAGGGTGAGGGCGAGGACTTGAAGAAAAGAAAATCACTATTGACAAGTGAAAGTGAAAGTGAGAGTGAGGGCGAGAAATTGAAGAAAAGCAAATCACTACTGACAAGTGAATTGGAAGAATCAAGTGAATCTGAGGAGGATGATAGTGATGAATCATCATCAACTAGCACTACAGATTCAGATGAAGGTGATCAAGCTTATTTAGAGGAGGAGGAGGAGGATGACACCTTTATGCATCAGGTAAAGATTGGAGCTCAATTTCTTTCTTTTTTTGCTGCAAATTTTGGGAACTACATTCACCCGAAATTTGATGTCTCCTTTTCTGAATCTGTAGGAGGACAACATACCAGAAATCGATAATGAAACCGGCAGACTTGCAGTTGTTAATTTGGACTGGAATCAAGTGAGGGTGAGTAGTTGAAACTTTCCTGGTTTTAATTTTTGTATGCTATCATTATTTACTTCAGTTGCATAAGGTGAGATCTTTCTCCAAAAGAAGTCTGGATTTTTATCTTGAAACTAGTGTTTGGATTGAGTGCATTGTTTATAAGTGTTCAGAACTTTTAGTATGATGACCTGATACGTAAATTCATGGTATTTGAGTGTCCTTACATGTTTTAATCCTCCATTTTGGCAAATTTATAAATGGTTTATAAAGATGAATAGTAGTGGGTCCCACAAAATGTGTGGATAATAATAATGAATGTGTGTTTGAAATTAGTGTTTGACTTTGATTGTATTTATGAGTCATAAATTCGTTTTGCCAAACGGAGGCTAACTAAATGGCACGTCAATTTGGAAACACTGATTTAAAGATATACTTCGTGGAATTTGAGTGAACTATTAATTGCCGGTGTTTTAGGTGTTCCTTTCTACTGGATCTATTTGCTGAGAATTGGATTGAAATCTGTAGGCCGTTGACTTGTACGTATTGCTAAGTTCGTTTCTTCCTAAAGGGGGTCAAATTATGTCAGTGGCTGTCTATCCATCTGAATTTGGACTCAAGCGCATGGAAGAGGAGGCTGTCCATGGTCCTGTTGGGCTATTTGATGACGGTGAGGATGAACAAGATGATGAGTTTGACAACAAAAAACTGCGTGCCTATGAACTAAGTAGGCTAAGGTGAAAACCTATTTGTTATGTATGCAGAATCGTTAAGCTGTGGATTCTCTATTATTGTCTTATTCAAGTATTTCTTTATTTTTTGAACACGTTGAAATTTGATGGTGTTAATGGTAGTCTTCATTGCACTTTCCTGGATAACATGAGCCATGATTAGTCTATGAATATTTGCACCACCTCTTTCCTTCATATTTGTCAATCTAAACTACTTCATATTGAAAGCTCACGCTTTATTTAATGGCATGTACATGGGTGACTACGAATTACTGATATGGACACCGGATGCGGACACTACATGAGATGCATCACTGCACAATATTAGACGAAATACATTGATTAATATGTTATAGAATTAAGCATTATATTTAATATCTCTTCTGCAGTTTTATATTTTTTCCAAACTAATACTCATTTTCAGCTTGGATTTTCAATTTTGCACGTGAAATCTTTTGAATTTTTCCTACTTCTATATGTTCTTTATGCAGGTATTACTATGCTGTGGTGGAATGTGATTCAAGTGCTACAGCAGATTACCTATACAAAACTTGTGATGGAGTTGAGTTTGAAAGATCATCAAATAAATTGGATTTGAGATTTATTCCTGACACCATGGAGTTTAAGCATCAGCCACGGGATGTGGCAACTGAGGTAAATTATTTCTTTTGATCATCGAATGGAACAACTGTTTATTATGGTTTACAGTTAATGCTAAAGACAATCTGGCAACTATTGCTGTAGTTAATTTTTTGTGGTTAACTATTACCTTTTTCCTATCACCCTGTCCTGAGATACTTCCGAAGAATGCCTATAATGTACTTGTATATTAATGAAATATAATAATTCTGTTCCGTTAATATATCTCTCTCTGAATTTATCTGTTTAAATTTCTTAATTCTCTGTTGTAGGCACCAACAGACTATGAAGGTTTGGATTTTCAAACTCGAGCACTGCAGCACAGTAACATTCAGCTCACATGGGATGAAGATGAACCACAGCGCTCAAAGACCTTGAAGAGAAAACTCAATGCTGAACAGGTTTATTTTGTTTGTTTATTAATGCATGTGTAGGTGGGTTGTGCAGAAACACATTTTTCTTACGCATATCTTGTTTCTTGTTTCGTTCTACAACAAAAAGTTTGGGAAGAAATTCTTTTTCAAACTGGAAACATTTAAGATCTAGGAGTTAAGTATTGATTGATAATTATATCTATCTTTCAAGATCATTGGATTCTCTAGAGCATATGCTTCCTTATTTTCTGGTGTACATTCTTGAAAAAGAGTATGGGCTCTCTAGTTACATAAAAGCCTTTCCTCCAATCTTGTCTTTGTCCCAATGGAATTTCCATTTCTTCTTTCCCAGCTTGACGAATTGGAGCTAAAGGAGTTTTTGGCAACCGATGAGAGTGATGCAGATGACAATGCTGATGATAATGACACGGAAGATATGTCTGTCAAAAGACGCAGAAAGCAAGATATGTACCGTGTTCTCCTCCAGTCTGAGGATAATGGCTCGGATGACAATGATGAGGATAATGCCCAAGACATGGAGGTCACATTCAATACCGGCTTAGAAGATATAAGCAAACGCATTTTAGAGAAGGATAAAAAATCAGAAACTGTATGGGAGTCATATCTCAGAATGAGAAGAGAGAAAAAGAAGGCTCGGAAAAATAGGTCCAGGAATTCATCAGATGAAGATAGCAGTGATACTGAGCATGAACATGCTGAACAACCGGATGACTTTTTTGTTGAAGAGGAAACTCAGGTTCGAGGTACCAAGAGAGACAAACCTAATCAAGAAACAGTCCAAGAAGCTGAAGCTAGTCGAGCTGAGCTTGAGCTATTACTTGCTGATGACATGGGAATGGATAACAGCTTAAAAGGCTATAACTTGAAACCTAAGAAGCGCAAGGGGAAAAAGGGAAAAGAAATTCCTGACGAGGTCAAAATACCTGATGTTGACTATGATGATCCACGATTTTCATCTCTCTTCACCTCACCACTTTTTGCTCTGGATCCAACAGATCCTCAATTCAAAAGGTATATACATTGTTAGTTTGTCACTACATATTTGCTTATTTGCGCTCATTGAAGTTTGTTCAGTAAGGTTACAATGGAAATTCCTGGTTTTTATAGTGCGTGTTTGGTACAGGGACAGCACAATGACAAAATTTTAGATTTTTTATTTTCGTTAGTGCTATCCAATGTGTCTAATCCATGTAACCATATATGTCAATTAAGGTTTTCTATCAAACCCCCCTCCTCCCCTCCCCCATAATGGCCAGTGCTCCTATCGTATCATTAGCTCTTCATCCTTGTTCTGATTTCTTAAACGCAACTATTTACTTATAATTGAAGCTTTTGCTATGCACAATTCTTAACACGCTTAAATTTTTGTGCTTTATGACAGGAGTGAAGTTTATGCTCGGCAAGTGGCACAGAAAAATAAGGGTGATCAGGAAAATGCTACTGGAACACTACACTCAGAAATGTCAAGGCAGATTCCGTCTTTTAACAAATTGGAAATGCTCAAAGATAAGGACTTGCAACCTGACGGATCGAATCCAGAAAAAGGAAAGGACATATCTTCGTTGGTTAAGTCACTCAAAATGAAGACCAAACAAGCAAATTTGTCGTCGCAAAGGGATGTGAAGGGAAAAGTCACACCTCCTGGAGCAAGGGTAAAGAGGAAGTAAAAGCCGGAGAGTGAATTCCAGAACGAATTGGATTAGTTTGCTGCGGTTAAATATACATTTTCATTATATTTTTCTTACGTTGTAATCTATTTAAGTTTTGAACCTCTGAATTTGGGGTTTATGAGTGAAAAATTGCTGTGGCCCTTGGGACAATTTTCTGTACTGAATTAACAAAATGATTCAGTTTCCATTGTTTCTTCTGGCAGCCTACAAGATCATTTTTTATTAGATAAATTGTTGAAAATATATCATTTTTTAATAATTTGTAGCACTCTTTTATGAATGTTGAGTTATTTAATTTGCTCTCTAGCAAATGAGAGACGAATTGCTCTTCAACTTTAATTTGCACTTCCTTCCGCGACTAGATGCTCTCTAATAGATTATTCTCTAGCTCATACTCGGGGTTGAGATTTTTGTATAATTTAAATAAAAAATCATTTGTTTATAAATAAAGATAATTAAAGAGAGTAAAAGCAATAATTATTAAAATAATTATATAAGTAAACTTAGCCCCTAATTGAGTGAGATTAAAATCAGAATTTTAGACCATGTTTGATTGTAATGAATTCCATGAAAAATGTCACATCGGAGGAGAAGGAATTTCACTTTGGCCGTTTGATTGTAACGAGGAAATGGAAACCGAATTCCACGGTACAACTACTTTAAACTGCATTTTCTTTATTTTCATGGAAAATGAATTCCTTTGGGTTTGGTGGATTTTTATTTTTCAACTAACATGGAATTAAAATTTCTTTCCACAATTGCCTATCAAACGGACCCTTAGTAGATTTTGATAGAAATTGACGAAATGTGATTGAAAAGTTGGAAGTCCATAAAATATCCAGTTAAAATTAATTGTTGATTTTGACTTAAAATAAAATTTTAATTTTAATTCCTACCAAATAGGCTTAATATTTCTCCACAATGGACGTGAATCTTGATGGTTGTTGCAACTTGCAAGTATTTTGATAAAGGGTTAAGAGATGTATAAAAGAGAAGTTTCATTCCTCCTAGAATATCGATCTTGATCGTGAATAACAAAATAATAATAAAATTGTGACTACTCATTCACACTTTTAATAAGGATTAATAGTAGAAATCCTCATAAAAACGTTTTCATATACGATATACCCTCCCACCTTTAGAAAATAACAAAAAACTCTCTTATTTAAAACATTTTGTGCGAAAAAAAATTCAATTATGTCAAATTTCGTAAGATTTGCCATTAAAAACAATAAAAAAAATGTCAAAATTAAAAATGAATAACTGCAATTTCAGTACCCAAACTTTATATTTTTTTACAAATTATACCCATTTTTATTTTATATATGTTATCCACGCTCTCAAATCTTTAAAATTTCATTTTTTACCACATCCTATTTCATCTTCTTCTCCAAAACTTTATTATTTTATTTAATCCCTTCCAAAACCCTCCTAAATCCTGCATCCCAAATTCTTCGTTTCTTCATTTCATTCCTAAGATTACACTTTAAAACACTCATCCACCAAGATCGAGCATTTGGTCTATCATATAGGGGATACTTTTAAAATTGACCCGATCAAAGTGCCTAGTGTTCATTTTGACTTTTCAACTTCTTTATATCTCAAGAGACGACAATGGCATATTTGATGGAAAAAGACAAAAACACTATTAAGTATATAAAACAATTACAAAATATTGTTTTGTTTAAAAGACAATACTACTCTTTAGTTAACAAATAAAATAAAACACTCACTACCTAAAATTTCAAAATCAACTAACTTTTATTATCTTTTTATTTCAATATACATAAAAACTCTCATATTTCATCTGCTTCAATCTTAAAATTTGAAAAATTTATCGAACGCTGAAATCCGAATTTTTTTATATCAATCACTTTGAATCGGTAAGTATACTTATGCATGTTTAATTTCATTTTTGTTAAATCAGTATACGTTTTAATCGTTAAATTTATTTCGACATAGAGAGTTAATATAGATAATTTTTTTAACATATCTATAATTTTTTTAAACATGAACGAGAAAAAAAAATTCATCGCGTCTTCCAGACAAAATTGATCTGGTGAAAAACAACCGGACAACTGTTTAAACAGCCAGCAAATAGCCGACTGTCTCAACAATTTTTTTTATAAATTCCCTTTAAAATTTGAATTTTCGACTATGTATTTCTTTAAAAAATTCTATTTCATTGTAGATATGGTTGTAATGTCGGTTTATTTCTTTGATGACTTCGAATTAGATGAGAAAGATCAATTGGTATGGATATGGACAAGCGATAAATGAGGTGATGTTCCAATTTCCATAACATAGAGTACAACATATGTGGGAATGTACTATGATTTACAAAACAAGTTGAACGTCGACCCCTCTTAGTATGATATGGAACTGAGATTTCGATTCAAGGATGATTCGTTTATTCCGATTTCACCTATGAAGGTTACATGTGATTCAACTGAGATTTCGATTCAATGATAGATTTATTTTATATCGATGCTAATAAAAAATTAAATGAATTACTGACAAAAATGAAACAAAAAAGCTTCTATAATGTTTTTTAAATTAAAATTGAAATAGGTGAAATTAAAAATAAATATTGCTTAATTAAAGGAAATGAGAAAAAAGGGGGAAAGAATATTTAATTTTAGTAATTATCAATTTAAAATTCTTTATTTAATTGTATATATAAATAATTTAAACAAAACGAAATTATTAAAATTAAATAAGGAGTATAAATATTATTTAATTAATTTTGAAAAAATTAGGATTTGTTTACCATGAATATTTAATTAAAGAATTTTAAATAAAAAAACTAAAAGGAAAATTTTTTATTACAAAATTTGTTAAAAAGGAATATTTAATTTTAGTAATTATAAATTTCAA
>CAIGRL010021541.1:0-11990 GCA_903798325.1 Fraxinus xanthoxyloides
TATTAATCAATCAGAAGGTATACCGATTAGGATTCAGGACATAAAGGGAAAAGAGTGGACATTTCAATTTAGATTTTGGCCCAATAATAATAGTCGAATGTATGTCTTGGAAGGTGTGACCCCTTGCATCCAAAATATGCAAGTACAAGCTGGTGATACAGGTATCTTCTTTCCAACACTTTTGGATATATTAGCTATTTCTCTATTATGGAGTACCACCATTGCATTTTTTTTTACTATGGTTGGTTTTTTTTTTTGTTCCACGAGGGTGATTCACTGAATCCAGTGATTCTTCTTGCTATGCATGCCCGTGGACATACTCATTTTCTTTTTCTACTTTTGTATAACTACTACTGTTTACAGTTATTTAATGATCTCAAACAAAACTTGCCATAATATTTTGAGACACTGCCTTCAGTAGTTTCTATGTTAATTGAGAGAGAGAGAGAGAGAGAGAGAGTTCACCTTTTTTACCACCCACTTATTTTGGCTGCATGACAACTGAAGATCGTCTAAGGTGCAATTAAATCATTGGCTTCCTTTAATGCTTATGGTGATAATGTGGGATCTTTTTAATCCCCTTCTTAGCATGCATTTCTTTGTCTTTGGTGCAGTAACATTCAGTCGGATAGATCCTGGGGGTCAACTTGTCATAGGATGTCGAAAGGTTACGAACAATGTCGATACTCAGGTAAGACTTCTTAAGCATTGCTCTGATTTTTGAATTTGGTTTTATTTTTTAATTGTGTGAAATAGCTGATAAGTTTACTTGCAAACAATTAGGATCCCCAAGCACCTGCACTTCCAAATGATGATTCTCCTGGAGAAACATCGTTTTCTGGTCATACAGACAACCTGCTTTCAGTAAGTTGTCATTATCATTTTGAATTTATTTCTTTTTTAATTTTTTAAACATTTTGTTAATTGAGATACTCCTTGGTTTTTGAAAATCGGGAAGAATGGAGCTAAAACAAGTGATGATTCCATGCAACAGAATAAACCCGTATCGGAGAAGAAAAAAACCCGAAATATGAAAAATAAGAGGCTCCTCTTGCATAATGAGGATGCTATGGAGTTGCGGATAACGTGGGAAGAAGCGCAGGAGTTGCTTCGCCCCTCTCCAACTGTCCAACCCACAATTGTCATGATCGAGGACCATGCATTTGAGGAATATGATGTAAATAAAGTTTTTATCTCGAACTTTTCTCTATGTTATAGGACCATGTTGTTTATATGCTTCTTAAATTCTAATAGCATGTTTGGCTAAGCTTAAAAAGAAGTAAAAGCACTTTTGTGGAAAGTAAGTACACAAAAAAAGAAAAAGTAACTTCTAAAATGCTCGAACAATTCTTGCAATAATAGTAAGTAACGTTTAAGCTAAGCCAAACATGCTCTTAATGCTAGGGTTTTGTGAAGCTTCAGTTTCAGCCTTTAGTATAACCTTTATGTTGCTTTATGAATTAATTCTATTCTTCTATCTAGGAACCGCCGGTTTTTGGAAAGAGGACAATTTTTACATCTCAACCTTCTGGGTAAGGAACTTTATTTGTTTTTCAAAATTCTTTCTAATATTTTCTTATCTACATTTGGCAGTAGTTTTTGAGTGTCTATTATGATTTTTGCGAGTTCATTAGTCTGTTTTCAAAACTCGTTGCTGAGCTTACCATCATATGCATAAACTATGAAAAGCTGAAGAAAGGACAAGAAAAAGAACGGATGTGGTCATTGAGTTTCCTCTGATTCCGATGATAAGAATGGTGAATAAAGCGTAGTCAAAATAGTTAGATAAAATGTTGAATATGTTTGCTAGGGAGCAGGAACAATTGGCTCAATGTGACAGTTGCTCAAAATGGCGAAGGTTGCCTGTGCATGTTCTTCTTCCTGCAAAGTGGACATGTTTAGAGAACATATGGGACTCAAATAGGTTTGCAACTTCCAATTTTTATTAGAATTTATTTTTGGTAAAAAATAATGTAATAAATGAAGACGTTTCTAAGTGCATGTTTGGCAAAGCATGTAATTGCTTATAAGTCGATCAAACTCTATTTTTATCCACCCAATCCATAGGACCCTCAAGTTTTATAACTGGTGGTTGAACTAGAAATGTAGGATCAGCCCTCTTCGGTTGACTTTTGTGGATCTTGATTAAATCAGATTTATTATGCTAATTTGTTTCCAGGTCTTCATGTTCTGTTCCACAGGATATACATTCAAGCGATCTGAGTGCTTTTTTTAGAGTTTGCAAGGGTATGAAATATGGCTTCCTGTAATTTATACAGAGCTCCCCCCTCCCTTCCCCTCTCTCCCTCTTCCTCTCCCCTCCCATCCCCTCCCTCCGACTGGTCAGTTTCCCTTTCTATGTTTTTCATTTCTTATACAATGATGCTAATCAATTTATATAGGATTGCTTGAACTTCTGCTTTTTTTTTTCAGAATCTAAGAGGCGACGAGGTGCTGATAACAAAACATCCAAAGATGGAGAACCTTCTGGGTTGGATGCGTTGGCAACTGCTGCAGTTTTGGGAGATAACACGGATGACTTAGCAGAGTCTTTAGTTGGACCCACTACGAAACATCCCAGACATCGCCCAGGTTGCACTTGCATTGTCTGCATTCAGCCTCCGAGTGGAAAAGGTAAGCACGAGCCTACGTGCGAGTGCAACGTTTGCTTGACTGTTAAACGACGTTTCAAGACGCTCATGCTGCGTAAGAAACAACGGCAATCGGAACTTGCAGCCGAGCTTGTCCTTGGAAAGGATGAGTCTCAAGTCAGCCTTAAATCAGAAGATGACGACATTGCTGAGCGCGCATTGCTGCAGATGAATCTTCCGGAAAACGAAGAAGGCCAGGACACAATCTCAATGGACTTGGACGATGGCGACAAAGAACAATTGGACCTGAACTGCCATCCAGATCATGAAAATGAGCTAGTTGAGGCAGCCGGAATGAGCTTGGCAACCCTAATCAAAGATGCTGACATTCCATCCGAGGCAGGTTTACAGAACGAAATCCCAAGCTCAGGACCTGATTTACTCTCCCGAACTGCAAGTGAGAGTGGTGAAAGTATTGTGGATGAAGGGGGTATCTTATCTGGAGACGTCGAGCAGGAGAACAAGGGCGAAGATGGTGAATCTGGGACCGGCTTGAACTGATATAAAGTTGTATGTATTATTGTACTTGTTAAACTACAGAATTGTCTTCTTGAATGTCTCTGAATCACAGTTGTTTTTGCCTTGAGTTAAACTACGGAATTGTCTTACTTGAATGTCTCCGAATCACAGTTGTTTTTGCTATATTCGCAACCTCATAGATTGGTGAAGTTGGTTTTGTTTATTTTCCAGCTATGTATTAAATGTGTTCGGATCATATCTGTTTCTAATCGTCAATACATACTGAAACAAGAAAGATCAGATAACCATTTGGGCAACTATATTATCTAATAGGTAACATGTATATAACAAAGCTCTATACTGTGAATTCACCATGGAAACTGCTCCAAAAATAGTCGAAACTCTCTCTAGATGATTTAGGCAAAAATAGTTGAGCCTCCTCACCCCATTCCAATTCCAACGCTAACTCTTCTACATTACCATTAGCAGAATGTTCAAACAATGGCCGTCTGCAAGTTGGACATGATGACTGCAGAACTAACCATTTGTCTATACATTTTACATGAAAATCAAGATCCTCGCATTCTCTTCTTTGAATTCACCAATACAAATTGGACAATCTGTCGCTGGAATGTGCAGTCCTGATTTGTAGACCACCACCAGAATCCGGCCTAAAGTTTCTTTCTTGAGACCTGTTGATGCTACAGCAGCTTCTTCTGCTGTCTCAAGGCCAAATCTTTGACTGCATCGAATAACGCAACATACAATCAAGTTTAGTCCCCAGTGCACAGAATAATGCACACAGCAAGGCTGCTAATATTGTCACAATATTGCTGTCCAAATTCGCAACTGATCCGTTGTTAGAACTGGTGCTGCCTGTTTTGTTGCTATTACTTGACGGGATGCAGGTATCTGTGTCTAGGAGGATGCGAAAAAGGGTGTTTCTATTTTTCATCACAACCTTCTATATATCAACAATTCAAAACATTGAATTAGACAGCACTCAACAGTATTAAGAAACAAAATTGTTAAATAATTAGTACGATCTAATAGTATAAACCAAGCACGAACTTAATCGTGGCTACTGCCTTTCAAAGCAAGACTTGAGTACCACAAAAGTTGAAAGACCTGTATATAAGGCAAACAAGAATGTGTTGGAAGGATTCCAACAGAACAAAAAAACACCAAAAGTTATCCCAATTGGTCATTAGGATAACGAAGAAATGAATAAAGGGGCTTCTTTTATTGAGTTTTGGGACCAAAAAACCATCATCTAAGCTGGTCCTGATTGTATTAGCATAGCATAAATTCGAGATCAATAGAGGGTTTGCTTAAACTGTTGAAATCAATTATTATGCTAAGGTTGGAGGTCCGTAAGATAAAGAAAATTATCTTCATATTCTTAATACAGAATTATGAATACAATGTTAAAGAGTGAGTTTTTTGTGGTACAAAGTGAAGGGAAATGTAATTGTCTCACATATGAAACAGATAGAAATGGAATTTTCAGTTGAAAAGTTCATTTTGACGTAAAATGTTTCAAATAGTTGTGTCAAAATGGCCCTGGTGGCTCACGTCTTGGACAGACAACCTTCCTCGCCTAAAACCAGATCGAACGAATCAGCATAATTCAGCTTAAACTGGTTCACGGGTCCCACATAATGAACGGGTTCGGGTTTGATTATCTTATCTAGCTTGACAATCCATGAGGAACAACCCGAGCCTCCAGGTTCATTAAAAAATATAAAACAAAATAAAATTAAAAGAGCCTATGTTGCTATATGTACTCATTTTTCTCCTAGATTTCTCAAGCAATCTCTACCAACTAATAATATACTTCTGTAATGATGTTAATGATGTATCTTTTAATACTAATAAACTCGACATGTAAATCAATTTTTATGTTTTACGAACAATTTAGCAATGTAATCTTCAAACACATCAAAAAGAATAGTTATTTTGTATTAAATCTCATAAACTAAAAAAATATAAAACGTTGAGGGTTGGAATATTAGGTGGTTCGTGGGTAGGTATGGTTGGAAGACACTCAGACCATATTTTTGACGAGACAATTCAACCCGCAACAAATCTGAATCGAGTCTGGATGAAGGCAGGTCAGTCCGATTAGCACACCTATTTTGACACTTAATTTTAAATATTATAATTTTATTTTCTTTCAGACGGCCTTCTTTTCAATTGCTAAAATTGACCCTGGCCAATTAAAATCAAATACAACAAGATCAAAATCAACTTCGTTTTTCTGTTGAGAATGCGTTGTGGACAGGGATAGTGTAGTGCACTTGAGGATTGTGGTGTGGACGGGGATGGCGTAGGGGACCTTTCATCTGACCAAATTTTAAAGAGATTAAAAATGCCTTTCCACTTTTTAACACTTCAGCAATTATTAAAAAAGAGAAATAAGGAAATTCATCCAAATAATGAAAAGAATATTTAGAAAGGTGAAATCTTCATCATCCTCAATTTGATTCCAACATTCTCACCCCAACCCCTAGCCCAGCCCAATCCAACCCTCAAAAGACAGAAGGAACCACCCACCCCTTCTTAATCCAATGACTTTTCACAATCCAGGTAGAGACTAAATCTCAATCTGGGTTCTTGAAATATTCTTCTAATTTTTTTTTAATGTAATAACAAATTTATGTTCATAAAGCTCTTACCAAAATAAGTTTTAACTCAAAAGAGATATTTCTTCTCCTAGATCCAATGGGATCTTCATACTACAAGCTAAACCTCTAGTTGGTAACAGCTTTGCAGTTGTGAAGACTCAAGTTGATAAAACCTTGATTTGGCATAGGAGATTAGACCATATTAGTGAAAATGGATTGATAATTTTGAACAAGCTGAAATGTTTTGAAAATGATAATATTGAAAGTCTTAAATTTTGTGGAGATTGTGTTGTTAGTAAATAAAATAAACTACCTTTCAAAACTAGAATTCACAAACCCCACTTCAATTATTGATTACCTACATGTAGACCTGTGGGATCCTGCCTCTTTTAATACTCAAAGTGGAAAATTTGGACTTTTATTTTGAAAACCAAAGCTGATACTTTTCAAAACTTTAAGCAATGGAAATTTATGATTGAAAATCAAACTAATGAAAAGGTGAAGACACTTAAGACATATAATGATTTGGAATTCTGCAATTATGAATTTAATCTTTTTTTGTAAAGAACGTTGAATTTTAAGGCATAAAACAGTAACATACACTCCTCAACAAAATGGTATTGTTCAGAATGAATAGAACATTATTGGAAAATGTGAGATGTATGTTACTTAGCTCTAATATTCCAAAAATTTTCTAGGGTGAAGCCCTAAAAATTGCCACTTATCTGATAAATAGAATCCATTCAAGTGCCATTGATTTTCAATCCCTCAACACTTGTGGTCTAGAGAGTCTCCAAATTATTTCAAAGTAAGGGTATTTGATTGTGCTACATATGCTCATCAAGATACAGGCAAACTAGAACTTAGATCTCAAAAATGTGTTTTTTTGGGTTATGGAGAAGAAACTAAGGGTTATAGACTATGGGTAAGATAAAAGAATAGGTATAAAGTCATCATCAGTAGAAACGTTGTCTTTGATGAGAGTCGGTTTCCTTGCAAAATTTCTTCATATCAAAACACTGATCATTCTACTCTGATTGAAGAAATTGTATTGGAAAATCAAGAACAAAATCAAACTGAACTTGAAAATTTGATTGAGGTAGAGTCTGCTCAATCTGCAACTGATCAGTCTCAAAATGAATCTGAAATTGAAAAATATTGTCAAGAAACTTCTCTTGATAATTACCAATTGGACATGGATAGAGGTAGAAGAAATAGGATCCCTTCTACCAGAATTAAAACTGATGAATTTGTAAAATTCTATTATGAATTAGAATCTGTGAATTCTGAACCCGTGACTTATGAAGAAGCTATAAACAGTGAAGACTTTAAGCTTTGGCTGGAAGCCATGCAAGAAAAAATGGATTCTCTTCTTAAAAACAAGACTTGGGTTCTTGTTGATAAACTTAAACATCAAAAGATAGTTGATTGTAAACTGGTTTATAAGATTAAAGAAGGTGAACCTAATACATTGGGAAAAAGATACAATGCTAGACTTGTAGCAAAAGGATTCACACAAAAAGGGTATTGATTATAATGAGATCTTTTCACTGACTTTGTATGGACTAAAGAAACGTGGGGTAAGCTTCATGGAGGCTTGAAAAGCTATAGAAGTCAGGCTGGAGTTTCAAATACACATAATCTCCCATGAGAAACGAGGTATCACGCCGATGTTGGTCTGTTTGACATTTCATCCGATCTTGAGCCAGCAGAAGGTTATGTCGCAGCTCACATAGGATGGTATCTCGATCACGCAAGTAATCATCTACTACTTGGACACGGGAAGTGCCTAGTACATAAGCCAGTAGACTTGGAGGCGGAATGTCGTAAACAGCTTCAAAGGGTGTCATCTTGGTGGAGGAGTGAGTTGAAGTGTTATAGCTAAACTCGGCCCAGAGAATTCATTCGAGCCATTCTCGCGGCTGGTCACATGCAAAACATCGTAAATATTGCTTCAAAGTTCGATTGACAACTTCAATTTGTTCGTCGGATTGGGGATGGTAACTTGAGCTCATACACAAATTGGTTCACTACAGCTAGAACAAGGTCTACCAAAAGGAGCTGATAAACACCTTGTCTCGGTCGTTAACAATTCATATCGGAACACCATGCAGGTAAATCACATTGGCAACAAATGCCTTGTCGAAAATTACAACGGTAAACGGGTGTTTCAAGGCTGCGAAGTGAGCATATTTTGTCAATCCATCGACAACTACCATGATGGCACTATATCCATTGGATGATGGTAAGCCCTCAATACAGTCCATCGAGACATTAGTCCACATTTGAGTAGGAATAGGCAGCGGGTGAAGTAACCCCGTCTGCTTCATATAATCAGTTTTGAACCACTGACAGACGTCACATTGTTGCAAAAAATCCTTCACCATCCAGCGCATATTAGACCAAAAAAACTCTGTTTTGATACGGGTGAGGGTTTTATGAAGCCCAAATTGCCCACCTATTGGTGACGAATGGCAGTCAGGCATTATCTAAAAAATCAAAGGTAAGGTAGATCTCAAATAAACTTTGTCTCCTTTAAACCAAACTCCATCACATTGGAGCAACTTGTGGGCGGCTTGATTTTTTGTAATAATTCTTCATAAATTATCACATCCATAATCCAAAGACCAAATATGTCTTTCCTCCACATGATCTACGAGAGATAGAGGATTCCGCGAGGCTAGGAGTGCTGCAGGGTAGCAGATTCCGGGAAAAGTTTTAGCGAATTGCAGCTAATGATTGGTTGCAGAAGAGTATGGGATTCGCGGAGAGCTGTAGGAACTGCAATCAGGAGATCAAATAGTATGTGTCGTCTAGTCTGATAGACTGTAAGTTGTTTGAATCGTTTATAGTGGATTGTCTGACAAAGTGTCTGGAGTTTTTTCCAATTGGATTTCTCCATGATCATTCCGTGTGTTGATTTACTACTTATATTATATACACTGCGATATCCAAACATAGGATTAAAATTTACTTGCATGTTTAATCATCTAGAAAAGAATTAAAAAGTTACTTGTTGCTATTTAATTTGTTAATTATTTTAATCATGCATTTAATACCTATTCACCCCTCTCTAGGCATGGTTAGGGTCGAACTACTCGTTTTTCAATTGGTATAAGAGCCTTAAATTGATTCCTTACCCTTATTTTATAATTCTAGATAAGTTAGTCACTATTCATGCCTCCGTTCTTTGACGGAAGCAATTATGCCTATTGAAAAGTTCGAATGAGAGATTTTTTTTAAGGCTTTAGACGGACGTATTTGGATTAGCGTTCAAAATGGGTGGGCTCCAACTACAACAGCTGTTGTTGGTGTAGTTACATCTACTGATATCTCACTGTAGAGTAAAACCAATTTAGATGAGTACAATTGGAATAGTAAGAGCCTTCATGCCATGTTCATGGTTGTGTCTGCAGAAAAATTTAAGAAAGTCTCAATGGTAAAACTGCTAAAGAGATTTAGAATATCTTAAAAATCACACACGAGGGAACTAAAATGGTTAAAGTTTCTAAAATGTAGATGTTAACTACTAATTTTGAAGTGATTAGAATGAAGGATAATGAATTGTTTGATAAATTCTATGCGAAGCTAAATGACATAGTCAACTCTAACTTTAACTTAGGTAAAAAGATCCCTAAATCCAAAATTGTTAAATAAGTCATTAGATCCTTGCCAGAAAGGTTTAGAACTAAGGTTACTGCGATACAAGAAAGTAAGAATTTAGATGTTGTTAAAATTGAAGAACACGTATGATCATTTTAGACTTATGAACTCACCGTCTTTCAACCTAAAAAGGTTAAATCTATCGCCATGAATACCATTAGAGAAGAGGAGAGTGAGTCTACTGATACTGAGCGAGTCCACGATGAAATAACTTATTTCGTTAAAAATTTTCAAAGGGTGATGAGGAATTGGAAAAGCCTTAGGAGCAAAAAAAAAAAGTGATGTCCCTAATAAAATCTCGAGAGGTAGACATGAGAAAAACACCTCTAGGACTCCCGTTAAAAAATCTCAATCGGTATATGCCATGAGTGGAAGTGGTTTAGTCACTATGGGAAGGAATGNAAACACCTCTAGGACTCCCGTTAAAAAATCTCAATCGGTATATGCCATGAGTGGAAGTGGTTTAGTCACTATGGGAAGGAATGTCCTAACCTTAAGAATAATTCAAGAAAAGAAAAGGGTAAGGCATTAGCGGTGACTCTGAGTGATGAGGAGTCGGATTCAAGCGATCAAAGTGATTCATCCGACAATAAAGATACACAAAAATATGGCGTTCACGTCTAGATTTAAGACTGAATTTGATAAGGAGAGTGAGAAAGAGTCTGATAGTGATGAAGAGATTCATGAGGCTTATGATAAAATGTATGAGGAGAGTTTTAAGATTTTAACTAAAAATAAAGCTGTCGAAAAATGAAAAACTCTTAGCATACATCCAGGAATCTACCTCAACATTGAGTGAGTTGAAATCCATGAATGAATCTTTAGATACTCATGTTAGGAATCTCACCAGTGAGCTTGAGAAGACCTTTAGGAGAGCTAATAAGCTGACTGTTGAAAAGGAAACCTTGGAAATTCAAGTTAAAAATCTTCTAAGCGATCTAGAGTATTCCAAATCTCAACTTCTTACATTTTCTAGTGGTTATAAGAAGTTAGATAACATTCTAGGAATGGGAAAACCTACGGATAATAACGAAGGTCTGGGACACAATGAAAATAATCATGATGTTACTAGTATGTCCAAGACCACATTTGTCCCTGGTACTGACTAGTTTAAATATGTGCCTAACCTTGAACCTAAGATTAAAGAATATGTAGGGCGGAGGCCTACTAGACAGCATGGGACCCACCAGCCTAGGAATAGATATCAACGTTTTCATAAATTTGATCCTAGTTTTATTCCTACATATTTTCATAACGGATAGTAAGGACACATAAGGTCTAGGTGTCGTCATTTTCTGAACACAAATAGAAATTGAAACTTAAGTAGAAATAAGAATAAGGAGTTTGTTGTTCAGATTGACTTTCTTACTAACCAAGTGAATCAATTAACGAATTTAATGACACAAATGTATAGGAATGTTCCTATCAATAGGCAAGTTTGGATGAAGAAGAGTGATCTCAACAATTGTGAAATAGATCATGGTACTCTTAAAGGTAAGAGTATTTGCATACCTAACTGATTACGTATATTTTATGCATGGTCTTGCTTTATCTTCATGCGACATTGATTTATGTATGTATCACATCTGTTTATTTATTTTCTAAATAGAAATCACATGCATCATTATTATTATTATTATTATTATTATTATTATTATTATTATTATTGTGTGTTTGATTTTTTATGTGGTTGGTGCATTCATACTTTAAAATAAAAACAACAAAATGGAAAATTGAAAAATAAAAAATGCAGGAAATTGTTTTTATAGCTTAATATATAATATACTTGAATTTGTTTGTTGAGATCAAGTATGTGTTTAATCGATGCGCTGTAACATAGTTTCCATTGGTTAGGTTATTTATGGAGTACTTAGTATATGTGTCTACATGTACTATCTGCATTGCACACACTATGATATTATTAGTGGAACACTACCGCGTGTGTGAGATATGGGATGACAGTCACATGTTAGTAAAGTGACTTTGAATATGAATTGATCTTATTTATTATACCTAATCTCAAATTTATCCTCAGTAATAAAAAACTTAATATCTTATTTTCTTCTTGGGAGCCTATTTGACTCGAGTAATTAAGTCAGTAGGGTTTCTCATAACCTGGTACCTATGGTCAATTGATTTGGGTTAATCGACCTAAAGCTCGTTACATGGGTTATTTTAATCACTTAATGGAGAAGAGTCTGCATTTGAGATTTGAAACATGTGACAAATATATATGTAAAAAGTCAGGGGGAGAAAAGAAAATATCAATACAAAAATAAGCTTTTATTTAAAGGTCTTAATGTGCTTTTAATGGTTTGATTTTCATAAGTAGAAGAACACACTTCTTGGTAGTGATGTTTAGCATGTCATTTCTCACAAAATTAAGGTTTTGAGTCATACTTAAAAAGAATTAGTGACACTTTACACACATGGGTCATTTATACAATTTTCTTCATGTTAACTTGAATTGAGTATGTGGAAATGTTTATTATACTTTGATTATACTTATGCATGCTAACGACTGCATTTTTTAGTGATTATATGTTAATGCTAAAAGTTATTTTTTATCCATTTGTCATTTGTGACAAAA